>APFE031082895.1:1214-30136 GCA_000404065.3 Pinus taeda | reverse complement strand
CTTAACTTAACTATTATTTATGATTATTATCTTTTACATTATATTTATATTATTTATATATTTTATTCGTTACAGCTTATCTTAGTTTTAAAGCAAGTTTTTGTATAAATAAGAGTGTTTTCTCAATTCAAAAGGGAGGACTCTTAGAGCATATGTCCAACTTATGATGAAATAGAATAAACTTCTTGATATTTCCTTTCACATAGACCGTTATTTTCTCTATGTTTAGATGCACTATGTTTGGTTTAGTTTATGATATTATAGAGTAATTTTTTATCTTGTTCTTGGGAGAACTAATATAACTCCAAATAGAACATGGTGGAATTTTATATCACTTTATTTTTCTTATTTATTTCATGCAATCTTGTTTTATGTATATTATCTATTTGTAAATAATTTTCTTTATTTTCCTTAACCTATGTTCTTATTTGTGATAAATCACTTTGTTTATATACTATTTGTTATATTTTCTTTCATCTATAATACTCTATTTTAAGTTATCAACGTTATTTCTTTATTAGATATCATAGCTTTACTGTTGTTCATAAACTAATCAAGTCTTTTACCATAAATTAGCAAATGTTTTTGAAAACAAGTTTATTGATGAACTAGGTAAAATATTAGGAGTGTCCACCCATTAGGATATTCCCTAATGTATGCATAGCTTATTAAACTAGTCTTGCATTAAAGCATTATAGGTCTTTCTTTGCATATATTAGTAAATATGTTGAGAAAAAAGTTATTAATGTGTTTGATAAAAGGTTAGGAGTGTCCACGCATTTGGAAAAGGCCCTAGTGCATGCAAAGTCCACCAAACTAGACTTACTCAAGCATTATTTCCATTTATGAATATCTCATTTCATTTTAATACATGAAACCAACCA
This sequence comes from Pinus taeda, assembly GCA_000404065.3. Taxonomy (NCBI): domain Eukaryota; kingdom Viridiplantae; phylum Streptophyta; class Pinopsida; order Pinales; family Pinaceae; genus Pinus; species Pinus taeda. The sequence continues at coordinate 29,252 of APFE031082895.1, read as the reverse complement.
TGATAGGTAAGTATAAGACTTAGGAGTCAACCATTGTAGACCTTTGAATCAAAAGGAGCTACAACTTGTGGGATGCTAGTGCATGCTTGATCTTCCAAAATATTTGAAGTTGTGTGCCTTCTTTTTACTTTAAAAAAGAGTTCTAAAATTTCTTATCCAACCAATAATCTAGATCAGTAAATGAAGCATCGTTTTGCCAACATTCCATTTTCACCATTGAAAGGTTTACTCCACCTCATAACTTGATATTTTGTTGTTGTAAGCTTGATTAGTGTAGGTTGGTAAGATTAGTTTCTTTCTATCTTAAAATTGTTTTTAATTGATGAAGTGTAGTGTGTTTCATTTTATGCAATTGATTTCATAAAGTAAGATAAATATTAATTATTTTAGATATATATTATTATAAACAATCTAATTCTACATAGGCAATGTTTGCATTTCATAAGTTTATGAACTCTGGATTGATAATACGTGTTACATAATTTATGGAATTAAATTACTGGACAAAAATATCCTAGCAACCATTGTAAGCATTGTAACTTTGATTGTCACATTGAGGAGAAGTGGTGGAAATTATATCCAGAAATCAACCGAGAGATTTGAAAAGAGAATGGGAAGAATAAAAATATCATAGCCATATATTCTAACAATCAAGTGGAAAGTAGCTTCAAATAAATGAGAATATTGTATTCACATCAATGAAAAAGGCAATGAATTTGAGTATCATTCAACAACCGAAAGATAATGAGATGACCAAAATGTTCCATCTAAAGATATGGGTCATGAAGACAAAATTGATGCTATATTCAACTCAGGATCACAAGTGAATCTCATTGCTATAGGGTTGGTCAACAAACTAGGATAGGAGGTTTTAGATGATCATATCCCATATCCATTGGGATGGGTAAATAAGGATGCAAAAATCAAAGTAAACAAAAAAAAGTGTAAAATAAAATTTGTTATCAATGCTAATTTTATTGATCAAGTAGAATAAGATGTATTTTGACTTGATGTAAGTGCAATGGTGTTTGGAGGTCCATATATGTACATGCACTATGTAATATTTATGTAAAGAGGCAACGAGTATTGCCTCATAAATGACATAAATCCTTCATCATCAATGTGCACAAAGGCATGTCTAAAATTTCACTAGTAAGTGTCAGCCAAGACAAGAAACTCATATGTTCTAACAAGAAGTATGTTTTTATTATTTTTTAAGAGAAGCTGGGCTTATAAAAAAGTCAATGAGAGCAAAGGGATTCCTAGAGCAGTGCACTAAGGAACATAGAAAACAACTAGATGAATTGTTATAGGCATACCAGGGAGTCTTCTAGGAGACTATGGGGCTAACACCCAAGATGGAAATGAAGCATGAGATCCAACTATTTCTAGACTATCCATTACCAAACATCAAGCTATAGATGCAATTCATTCTAGGAGAAAATGAGGCGAAGAAGGAATTGCAACAGCTGTTGGAGTAGGATGTTTTTGGACCAAGTACTTCACCATGTAGGTCAATCATCATAATTATGCCATTGAAGGATGAGACTTGGTGAATGTGCATTAATTACACAGAATTAAATAAAATTACACTCAATAATAAGTGTTCCTTGCCCAATATTGATGACCTATTGAGATATAATAAATTTCAATAAATATATTAGGTTATGATGCACTCTAGACAACTTATCATAAGAAATATTTTTGAAATGGTATAAGAGAGAAGGAATCATCATGAATTCATAATGATCTGCTACAAAAAAATTATGGAAGAAAGATCCACCTCAAATGAGATTATTTGTGATTTTATTATATTTTCACTCTTTATTAGTCCCCACCGCTTGCAACATGGGACTATAGTAATTGAAATGTTTCTATGACATTAGTTCTTTGAGTTTTTTTGTCAATTGAACCCAAAGTATTCATTTCATATTCAATAAACCATTCTCTCTCAACTTGTCAAATAGATACATTGATTCGTTTAACCAATCATATATTTTTTCATCTTATTTGGCCTTTTCCTGAGGCAACAGTCTATATTCATATAATTTCTTAGGGTGAAAGAATTAATATCATTCATATCTTTTTCTAGCATGAAGTAATGCTAGCATTACTTTGTCAGTATTAAATGTTTGATTCAATGTTTTTCCTTAGCTTAATATATATAATCGGAAAATGTTGAATGTTGTCATCGAGTTGTCACATACACCTGTCACATACATTGCACGTCCTTCACTGCCACACCTCCTTCACCGCCCATGCCCGAGAAATATTCAATTTCTTCTTTCCACTTGCAAAATTAAATCAACAAACGAATCTAATTAAATGAACGAATTAGGGAAGGAGATTTTATGGTAAACTTATGCGGCCATAATAGAACCAGAGAGACACTTTTTCCACAACCTTCAGGTTTAAGTTTTGTTGCATGCACATTTGTGTGATGGTAAAGGAAGGCATTGGGGAGCTTGGCGCCAGAAGGCGCCTCAACAGGACCCAGTGGGCCCTCCTAAGTTCTTAATGATGTTTCTAGTATAGGAAGAATGTATTTTATTCCCTGGCGCATGATCTTTTTCAATTCAGAGACTTGGACAAGTTTTGAGACAGTATTGCGCATACTTATTTATTTGGCATGATAATCACTTAAATTGGGGGGATAGGTATAAACCTATAGGAAGGTATTTGCTTACTATCTGTTTCCAACTCTGAAAATAATTCCAATCAACTACTTGTTTTGTTGGTTGGATGGAGAGCGAAACAAGTTGAGACCATGTATTTTGGGCTTGAAACTAATTGAATCTTAATTCAATGGTAGGCAGTGGGTAGTGAATGAACTAACTACAATGGAACTGGACACAAAAAAGCTCTAGTTTGGGCATTTGGTTACAATATTAAGTTAATGTCTAACTAGTATGCACATTTTTTTTGTTTCTAGAGTAATATCTAGGTGGTATGCACATATTTTGTTGTTGTGACATACCTCTCATAGTGATGCCCTATGTGGTTGTGAAACCTCATTTCCTAGTAGTATCGCTCCATCTTCATATGGTTGACCGGCTAACGTTGTTGAATTAATAATAGTAGTGTGAATCCCTCTCGATAGTGAAACCTCATGGTGCCACGATTATGGAACCTCAGCAAGAGAAAGTTGCATTGGTGGCTAGTGAACATCTGTTCATCCTGCAAATCTTTTCATGCCAATACTTTCAGGGTAAAACATGGTCAATATGAGCCACCTAGGAAAGGAAAAATTGTAGGTTTTAACCCCGTACAAAAATTACCTGCATACGAATTCTAAATCACAGGAAAAATAAAAATGCGAGAGCATAACATATAAAACACATATACACAGAGATTTCCCACTGGATCCAAAAATCGAGACTACCAGCTTGATTTTTCATTATGTTCCTTTCAATGTTACAATACATATTTATACATGCCAAAGCATCCAATACATGGACCGAAACCACGTGTCCAAAACCATGGACGAAAACCATCGCGTCCAAAAAAATGTGCGAAAATCATGGCACAAAACCATAAGGTGGGTCCGCCCAACCTAACATAGGGGTCCAAAACCAAAATTTTCTGGGGTGCTGCCCCAGACCCCATAAAGTGGGGTTACGAGTACCCCTCAAACCCCCTGTTAACTATGTGGAAAGAATATAACACAACCCAACAAAAACCATATTTTTTGGTTACCATAGCCTCACATAGCTTCAACTATGAAATGCCCCCCAAAAAAAAATGCAAATCCCTTTTAGCCAAGGATTATTGCCTACCTTCCATCCCCACTGAGAACCAGACATCGAGGCACTCACAAGGAAACATCTCCACTCATGAAATCCCAATAATGGAGCCTACTTATTACAAATTGTGGAAAGCCAATCAAGCTAGCTACATGAAACTCGCTCGAAACCTAGGAAAGGCCATGGGAAGATATTCTATCGAGAAAGCATATCCAAGAAACAACTATCAAAGAGGCCATGGGGAGGGGATAGGACCTAAGTTTTGGTAGCATCCATTCCTCAAACGCATACATTGTAGTTGGGGTACTATTCAGGGTAATTAGGGGAGCCTTCTAAGAGGATATGACCCATAATGGAGGAGTCTTGGGCCAAAGGCGTAGGCATTACTAGTAGCAACGATTGAATCATACCCATACCCATAAGCATGTGTAGTAATACAAACTATAACACATATTCATCTCGACATTATCTAGGCAGAGGCCTGTAGAGGGCTCATTATTGTACATGGAGGTGAAGGACTTACTATCAACTAGTTAGCTAACAATTCGTAGCTTTCGAAGTCTAAATCTGTGCTAATAATGTAGTGTGTGATTTCTAGATGTAGTGTTTGATTTCCAAATGTAGTTTGTGATTTCCGGAGGGTGCACGTCGGGGCATGCAAGCCCAGTTGCCTATCACATATGTTTCTCATTTATAATATTTACTTTTTGCTTCTAATTTATCTTTTTATATTTAATTTTATTTATTATTTAGTTTTAAAAATTGGGCAAGCGTGTTAGCTCCGAGTTCATGGTGCATCAATTCTTCATGGTGATAGGAACACCTCTGTCACCTTTTTATGGAAGGGTTTATGTTTCTGGTTAACTGAGTTTCGACCAAAAATAGTAGCCAACTAATGCTCCAATTGCTAAAACCTATTTATTTGAGTAGAAATTTCCTTAGCTTCAATATGCTCCATGTCTTAACATACCGAATAAAATTGCAAGAAACTTGTTTCCTTGATGCATCAACCCAATTGTTTGGAAGGATAGCATATTCAAGCAGTTAAAATTGATTTTAATACTTAGATGTTCATTTTCTACAGTGTTGGGTACAATTTTATTGCATAGAGGAAAAATATGCTGATGTAGTATCTGGACCTTGTTTACAAAGCTCAATTCTTGCTTGTCAAATATAGTTTTCATCACTTGAAGGCGGGAGGAATTTTAATTATTATTTAAGCCTTGATCAGTACCAGTGTGATTTAGTAAATCAAGTTGAAGGCCTTTAGAATTTAAGAATGTACTTCGTGGTTGTTCACTTATGATAGTTGTTGTTGATGGGGAATCCAACATCCCATCTGGAATCACTTCTGAAAGGTTTTCAACTTCCAAATGAATTAGGTGAACATAATAATGTGTTAATGATGTTGAATCATCCACCATCTATTCATTTTTTCCATTCGTATAGTATCATCAGAAACGAAAACACCAACGCAGTGGACAAAGCGTTTTCATGTTTCCACTATGAAAACTGAAATGTCAATGCCAAAGACGTCAACTGGACTCTAAATTCAGTTGCATATTCTCCTTGTGTTTAAATTTTTAGCACACTTAGATCATAGTCTAATAAATGTTTGACAAATATTTTGGACATAAAATGTTAAATATTAAGTTGAGTTCCACAACTTGTCAATGTAGTGGATTATGAAATCAGTAGAAATATTAGATCACAACATCAGAATTAATACGAAGCAATGTATCATAGAATGTGTTCCTTACTTCTTCTATTCTACTGCCTGCATTTAAGTTTTGGGAGTGGTTCTTGAACTCTACATTCAACTCATCTTTCAGTGTATCCACTTCGATATACAAAAAAAACAGGGAACCATAAAGTTTGATGGCCTTGTATGTAATGAATGTTATATTTTAAATGCTAAACATGTTATCACATTTGAAAATACTTGACAGAGTGAAACCTACCATCTTTTTTTTTCCCAAATGCATCTTCATTAAATTTATCCTAAATGCATCTTCATTAAATTTAAAATTTTGTAAGCTTTAAATAACAAGTACATCAAGGAACTAAGTAGTTGTTGATGTGGTCCTATCCATATATTGCAAACACTCTACATTAGGATAAATTGTTTCCAATTCTAACTTTGGTTGGATTTTGTTATAAAAATGATAGTAAAGAAAGGATACAAATATTCTGAACATGCACATTCCTCTTCCAGAGTAAACTTTTCTTTAAAGTGCAATACGTTTTCTACTTGAAAACTTTGTGAATATTGAATCTAGGCTTCTCACTAAGGAAATTTTGAATCTATACTTCTCACTAAGTGAAAACATCAAGCTGTAATTTGATTGCAAAGTTTTGTATATTTTGGAAATTTGATGAACACGAATGCAATGAAGTCAAATAGTTGATTCACTCCTGTAACTTAGTAACCTTAGTAACTTAGATTTCCAAAATATTCCATTGTCTCAATCTAAATAAAAAATGCCCAATAAAAAATTTGCAAAGAATTTGAGTAATTAATTACATGAAAACTAGAAGAAAACCCTGAGCCAGTGACTGAATGTAGGATTGTAACCACAAGAAAGACAATCTATCATTGTATATTATAAATTGGATTGACATGAAATGTTAAAAACTATGAATCATGATTAATGAAAGGGAGTGTAAATTTAAAAATAAGTTGGTCAATCTGTCGAAGTGATTGCGGGTAGTCAAAGTCCCCCCCTTCCCTAAAGAAATCCATAGGCGAAATTTTGTGGCATGGAATTTCATCAATTCCCCAATATTCAGGAGTGATCTTGTAGCTTTTTTATTTGAAAAATGACGATCACCAATGGCATAGGAGAAAAGATTTCTGTAACCCCAAGCTACCCAATTCGTTGCTTTCCAAGGGTCAGAACCTCTCTTCAGACTCTTAACAATCATGGGCCATTCACATGAATTGAGCTAAATGGTTCACAAGACAAATAAGCAGAAATAATGCAAATTATTTACAAGAATATATACATTCCAACAAATAAGAATTTTAAAATGCATATGCATGGAAAATTTTGTGACCTATCCTTGACCACCCGCAAATAATTTGTCCAAATTTCTAGTGTGGCTTATTTTAATATCTATAGATTAATGATGTCTGCCAAATTTTGGAAGGATTAATAATTAGTTGTATGTATTTTTTTCTAGAATATATGCTTATAATAATACATATTTGTGGTTTTACAAATTTAAGCATTCACCAACCACAATAATATTAATGTTGCCATTACTAAAACATTTCCAGGCTTGGAATGGGATAGAAAAACATATATTTTACATCATTGACCACATATGGTGAGAAATTTGCATGGCATATCATTTGACATCTCCAAACTCTTTTATTTTTTGGGACAAATACAAGACCTTATACATAGTTATAGAAAATTCATCAAGATTTCGATTACAAGGATTACAGAAAAGTAGTGCTTTAGGGATATAAATATATAGTAATAACTCACATTGCATCATCGCTTTGTTGCTATTTACTCATATGATTGAAGTGTTTGGTTACAGTTACATCATTTGCATTGAAATTTGGAGAGTTATTAACATGTATTACATGCAGGCAAAGGATTAGCGGGGGAGATTCATGAATAGGACTTATATTTGATAACTTGTATTTCACCAAGAAGCTCATCAGCCATAGTACTTTTGGATACAATCACCCCATTATGCTCTTAGTTCAAACACACATTAGGCTTTATCAAAACACTTGTAACTCACTTTTCTAGGGGTGAAGGATCATAATAAAAAACATTTCGTGTTAAGTGGGTCACTGATTAGGAGGATTTAGTTGATTATAAGTTCTTTTTTTCTACCTCCCAAAGAGGGCATTCTTGCGGATGAACAACCGACATTGTACCTAATATTTCATACTTTCATTATATTGGTTGGATGAATATTGAAAATTCAACCTATGGTTATAGAGGTTTTGCTTGGCTATTAGTTAGATTCAATTATGGTTGTGTTTTGTCTCTTGTTTCAAGTTTGGGTTATAGGTTTTTTTTGTTGCCTTGTTAATGAAACAAAGTGTTGCAACAAAGGAATAATAAAGGGAAGAGAATGAAGTGCATAACTATTAGGGTTTGGCAAAGCTCATTCAGGTGAGCTAAATCTTGATGTTACAAAGACAATTTTACTTATAATGCTAAATAAATTTTTCAGACTATTTTTCAAGATGTCCTATGTTGACAGGTATTCATATAGTTTTATCTAGTGGTTTTCATATATGTCTTTCAGCAGGGTTTTAAATATTTTGATCATTAAATTTCCTTTTTAACATCCTTTTCTTGGTTAGAGTCTATTGTGTGATGACAATAGTATAAATAACATGTTCTTTGCTTAGGTATTTTATATTTAACTCTTTATGTTTCTTGTCCATAATAGGAGTCTTTCTGATGTGTTCAGAATTTTTTCACATCAACAACCACAGTGCCCTCAAATATACATTTACAGTTCTGTTGATAGGGTTATCCCCACTAACTTTGTAAGTCTTGGATGGGTGGATATAAAAGTCTTGGTTGGGTGGCCTTATCATTAATATTCTTTAATCTTCGACAAAAAAAATAAGGGGATGCTGAGTACTATATATGACGATCCATGTTAATAGGCTCATGGTTAATCATATTCATATATTTATAACATATATATTTTGCCACAAAAGTTAAGTTCTCAGTTATTGCTTGATTATGTTCTTTGTGAAGGCCTAGTTAAGTTAAGTTCTCAGTTATTGCTTGATTACATTCTTTGTGAAGGCCTGGTGAAGTTCATGATAATGGTCAAGCTCTTTCCACTAACAAAAATTGGATGTTTCTTGTTTTTTGAGCTAGCCTTCACGTCCTGTAGAAATAACCTTCAATGTCTAACTAGTATTCCTTCTAGATGAACAATACTTCCTGCTTGGAAAGGATTTGTTGCTTAGCAACCATCCTTGTTGGACATGAAGCCTCATCGAACACTATGATATTCGTTATCAAATTTCTCACTTATTGTCTTTAAGCATTAGAGTGAATAAAGATAAGTATAATTTCTTTCCATATTTGATACCTCATTTTGAATAAAGTTTCTAATATAATTGTTTAAAGAATTGGAACACGACTATATAAATAGTGTAACAGCCCTGACGAAAATTCCATGTAATAAAAGTTAAAAACAATAACCACGGTTGATGGGACACTTATTCCAAGTTGAATGTTGGGAAAGACATCATAGGGGGGTGTAAATTTGATTGTTTATATCTAAGGAAATTGGAAAAGGAAATGCCTAAGGCTTTGGAAAGGAAAAATGGAGTCTTTGGCACATTTATTTATGAAAATAATGGAAATTAGGAGAAAAGGAAGGTGAAAGGTCACAGGTTTCATGTGAGGAGGAAATTGAAGGAAAATAATGGAAAATGAAGAAAATAGAGGCCTCATTCATAAAAAGGCTTCTGAGGATCAGTTGGTAACCTTTTTTTAGTTTAGCTTTGGAGCTCTCTCATTATTTTCTCTCTCTCTCTCTCTCTCACTCTTGGACAGTTATAGTTTCTTGGAGCTATATTGGGATTGGAGCAAGAAAGGAAAAGAAGGCAAGAGGAAACAAAGATCAAGCGGGGAAAAGCAGGATCAAGCAACTACAACAGGCTTCATTGTAGGTATCAATTTGCATGTGTATTTTCCTTGCTATATTTGTCCTACATGAAATTTCCTATGGTTCCTTTCTATCATGGCATGGGTTTTTCCAAGTGTAACAGTGTTTTCGACCTAGCCTTGCCATTTTCGAATAGCCATGGTGTGATGGAATTCTCATGTTTTTCTTGGGCTAAATTTCCAGATAGATTTGAGGTTGATTGGGGTGGATCTGTGAGTGATATAGCACATAGCCTAGTGGTACCTAAACCAGACTATGGATCATGGTAAATCCACTAGCCTAGTGACCCCTGAGGCAGACTGTGGATTGCGGTAAAGCCAAGATTTTGTTGCCTTAGTGGGACTAGGAATCCTTGTCAGTGAATGACAATATATATAGTAAAACTAAGAGGTGGGTTGATATCTGTTGGGCCTAGTAATCCTTGGTTTGGGATATGCAGTAAATCTTGAGAGACTAGGAGATAGGAAAATTCCTCATGGTGTAGGTGGATAAATCCAGTGGAATCCATGCTTTTTTGGCCTAGTGATCGAGTGGAGATCACAGTAAACCTGGTATGATGTGTTCATTGTGTTGGCTTAGTGATCCGGGATGGATTACAGTAAAGCCTGGTTTCTGTTGATGAGGGTGAGGTGGTTTAGCCTCGATATGCCCTGGTTGGTTATTTTGGTTTGATTCCAACATTCATGATTAGAATATGGCATGAGGGTGATTGGCTAAAGAGAGACTTGGCTAAGCCAATCTATGGTGATGTGGAACGTGGTAGTCCCATCTCTGGTTGGTTTTTTGCATTCATTAATGAGAAATTCGTTCCCTTGATTTCCATGTGCAAATGTATTGATTTATATGTGGATTTTGATAGTTGATATGTTTATGGTAATTCCATTCCTATTATTATGGTTATATGTATTTTATGACAACAACTATGTATGGCTCTTAGTATGTTTTTACTTGTAAATGAATGGATAGTGTATCTATGGCCTAATGATGATAAGGCAACAAATGACATGAGGGAACAATGGTTCATAGTGATCTTAGATAAGTATGAGATCCCTAAACTTAATTCTTTGTTTACACCTATAGGTTACATGTTGATGATATGTTTGACGAAATTCCTAGCATGGCTATTAAGGGTCTAGATATGGTATTGTTCAACTTATTGCTTTTGCATCATTGTTTCCCTGTATTTTTAATGATTTCAAGCTATCACTCCATTATGGGAAGTGGCTTAGGCTCTAGGCCTGGAAAAGTGGCTTAAATCATGGGGTCGTTGGCACAGAACTAGAAATTTTGGTCTCTGGTCGTTGGCAAGTAAGCCTATGAGAGCGATTTTAGGTTGTTGGTCACTCCCTTGCCCATAGCATGAGAGTGACTATGGCCTAAGAGATCCAGAACATTAGTGGGACCCAGGGACAGGCTGTCTGAGTCACTGACTTGTCTCTTGAGGGTTCTGTAAATGATGATGGATGATTGTTTGTGATGTTTCCATTGATTCCACTTCCTTAAAGTCACATAGGAGGTCGAATCAAATCATAGTAGCCTCTCATCTCATGTTTACCCGATTGGCATGGTTACTTGGGTGGATGTGGGAGGAGGGTGTTATAGAGTGGTATCAAAGAATGGTCAAGCTTTCAGACTAGATGGGAGGTGTGGGTTGGTCATGCATGCATGTCATTTTCATGTGTGTCTCTTACAGTTAAATTTCATGTGCTTGTTGCATTTTCTCGATGATTGATTATGGTTGTAGTAATGTTTCCATGTAGATTTTGATATTGATTTCATGAAATGTATTTGTCATGAGTATGTGATTGGTTACATGGATTATATGTTGCTTAAATGTATATTTTATGTCAGCTACTTACATCCTTGTATGTTAGGTTACATTCTTGAATATGTTGATTACATGTATCAATATTTTAGGTTGATTACATGAATTTATTGCTAATGTTTGACTACATGCATTTATGCATATGTGTAGTTGATTAAGCATTACTTATGCATGTTGTTGGTTGCATGTGACAATGTGTACAATGGAGTAATGGTTGTTGTCATGCATGAGGTCATAACATGCAACGTTGATATGGCCTTGCATTGATGACTGGACCCTATCTACAATGATGTTTATGCATTGATGCACTTACTTGTTGTATGTTTGTATGCTATTATGTCTATGCCATGCATGTATCACGTTGATTTGGTGATCTTGCAGACAAGGTATCCTCCCCAAGCTATACTAAGGTAAGTTGATTTATTGTGATTTCGTTTATTTGACATATTATGCATTGCAGGAAGATTGATCAAACAATTATCAATATGGTTGACTATAAAGACTCTCCCTTTGAATCCAAAGAGAAAAATGGTGTTGGGAAATCTTCCTATTTGGAAGTTACATCGAGAAGTTTGAAGGAAGAGATAAAGAATTGTAAGGTGGATAGTGACTGGATCATATGGGCACAAGAGAAGAAAGCACCAGTCGATTATATACTTCTTCGGAGTTTGTCAAACTTTTAGTGACAAGGGCCACTTTGGATCAGCCATGGACATGGGGATGGAACTATTGGGGCATATGGAAGTAGGCCCCCTAATAGACACAAGCCAGATAGATTTGATACAATGAGAGACGATAGGTTGTTTCACACTCTGGATAGGAGGGGTGGTGAATACAGGTACTATTCTAGTTCTGGTTCTGATAGACATCATGATCGCCATCACTATCATCCTTACAGGATGAATGATAGGGGATACTTGCCTGATGATTTTAAGAAAGTGAAGCCACATACTTTTGATGGAGATTTGAAGAAGCTAGAATATGTGGAGGCTTGGATACTTGGAATGAACAAATTCTTTGAGTTGCACGAGTACACAAATAACATGAAGTCCAGAGTAGCTATCTTCAGCTTGAAAGGTAAAGCAAACATTTGGTGGGAAGATGTGAAGTGGATCAGAGAAGTCATGAAATATGATTTGAGTTGGCGGGAGTTCAAGAGGCTTTTAAGGAAGAAGTAATTGTCAAAAAGGTACTACGATGGTAAGGCTAAGGAATTTTATGAGCTGCAGATGGGATCAATGATAGACAAAGAGTACACGACCAAGTTTCTGGAGATATTGAGGTATGTACCATATCTTACTAATGAGAAAGCTGACGTTCAAAGATTTGTTAATGGTTTTCCATAGAATTTATAGATCAGATTGAGTATGAGGAGCATCGGTCACTTGAGGACGTTATTTGGAAACTGAAGCATTTTTATGAAAAATTAAAGCATAAGAATGAATATCAGCATGAATGGAAAGGAAAGGACCAAGGTAAAGTCAAATGGTAGCCTAAGAGGACAAGGCCTTCACATGAAGATGAGAAAGAGAATGTGGCTCCACAAAAGAGATTTAATGCAGCTAGATAGGGACATGGGTCACATCAGTAACAACAACATAGAGGTGAGGGCACTATATGGTTGGAGTGTTTCACATGCGGTAAGGAGCACCTTAAGAGAGATTGTCAATAGAATCAAGGTGGTAGGCCTCAAATATACAGTGCACAAGAGGTGCAGACCATTGGGGATGTTGGTCATAGTGTTCCACATATCTATGCAACAGTGGAAAAAAGGCAGGCAGAATACCAAACATTTATCATTGAGATGAACGGTAAGATTTGTGATCAAGTTATTTCTATTTTGATTGATCATGGATCTAATTATAGCTATGTTAGTCCTGACTTCATGGATAAGTGTGGTTTGAGTAAGGGATTGCACACAAAATATTGGTTAGTGCAGTTGGCTACAGGTACGAAGAAACGAGTTCATCATTGGGTAAGACCTTGTGCATTTGACTTGAATGGTATGCCTACCACAACACATTTGAATGTAATATCGTTGGGTTCATATAGTATGTTGTTGCACATGGAATGGTTGTATCTTAATAGAACCAAGGTAGACTGTTATGACAAAGTCATTGAGTGTGTTGATGATAATGGAGAACCAAGAGTCTTACAGAAAAAGAAGAAAGCCACATCAGTTAGGATGGTGACAGTTATGCAAGCAAAGCGTAGTCACAGGAAAGGGTGCAAGTTATATGCAGTGCTCATTTCTAGTGATAAAGGTAAGGAAGTTGAGAATGCAGAAGTGTTGAGAAGATACCCAGTTCTATAGTAGTTGGAGGATGTATTTCCCTAGGAGATTACAGAGTTTCCACCTCATAGGGAGGTAGAATTTTCTATTGAGTTAGTGTTAGGGGAAGCTCCAGTATCAAAAGCACTTTATAGGATGAGCACACCTAATTTAGTTGAGTTAAAGTTGTAGTTAAAGGAAATGTTGGACAAGGGATACTGTAACAACCCTGGTGAAAATTTCATGTAATAAAGTTAATAAAGGCAAAATAAGACCACAGGTAAGGGACACTTATTCCACGCTGAATGTTGGGAAAATATATCCTAGTGGGAACCACTACATGTGTGTTTTGGCTAAAGAAAATTGGCAAAGGATACGACAAAGGCAATAAAACGAAAAAAGGCATTTTTGGCACATTTATTAATGAAAATAAAGGAAATTAGGAGAAAAGTAAGGTGAAAGGTGATAGGTTGCATGTGAGGAGGAAATTGAAAGAAAATAATGGAAAATGAAGAAAATAGAGGCCTCATTCATAAAAAGGCTTCTAAGGACAAGTTCATGGCTTTTGTCAGTTCAACTTTTTGTTAGTTCAAGTTTGAAGTTCTCTCATTATTCTCTCTCTCTCTCTCACTCTTGATCACTTAGAGTTTTCTTGGAGCACTCTAGTTTGGATCAAAGGAAAGGGAAAGAAAGGAAACTAAAGGAAAAGAAAGCAAGGATCAAGGAAAGGAAAGAAGGACTCAAGAAACTTTAGCAGGAATACTTGCAAGTAACCTTTTTCCTGTGTGATTTCCTAGCTAGTTTGGACATGCATGACTTTGCATGTTGGTGTATGGTTCTCTTGTTGTCGGTGGCATGGTTTTTCTGGGTTATGATAGTGGATTTCAGCCTAGCCTAGCCTTTTTCAGATGTCATGGTATGTTGGGATGCTTATTTCAGTCTTAGAAATTTGGAATGGCCAGATGGATTTCAGAATCTAGGGTGGAGGTGGTCTCAAGGTTCATTCCCAAAGGCTTAGGAATCCTTTGACCAGTTTTGGCAGGATACATGGTAAGGCCTGAGGGAGCTATCTCGGTTTAGGGCCTAGTGATACGAGTTTGGATTGCGGTAAAGCTTGAGAGACAAGGAGATGAAAAAATCCTCAAGGATAGTGATGGATTCCGGATGGCATTCCAAGTTCTGTTCAGTTGTGATTGGAGCACCATTTTTGGTGTGATCACGATTTGATGAGGGTGGAGGCGTTTTAACCTCTGGATTCCCTTGGTTGTTCTTGAATTGATTTTTCTATGAGATCCCACATTCATGCTTGGAATATGGCACAAGGGTGACTGGTTGAAAGAGATATTTAGTTCAGACATGTCTATAGTCAGGTGGTACGTGGAAGTCCCGAACCTGGTTGGATTTGCCTATGATTAATAAAAGCTAATTTATCTTACTTTTTCACTAATATATATGTGGATTTAATGGCTATCATATATTTGATATTTATATGGTTTTATGCTAGTTATAAGCATGGTTGAATGACTGGTTCATGTCATGGTTATTTCATGTATTTACTTGTAATTATTAAGTGGATGGATGCAAGACCTAATTAATGATGTAGCAGTCCAATGGAGAAGGAGGTGATCCTTCTAGTTATGTTTCATAAGTTGTTTCATTCATTTATGCTTTGTCTTGTATCCTAGACCTGTAGGTTGCATTGATGCCAAGTGTTTGACAGAATGTGAGTCCCGGTTGGGGATGATCAGGCCTAGTTCTAAGGGTGATTTTTTATTGATCAACATTGTTATTATGTTTTTAATGAATTCTGGAAGTTACAACAATTTTTAGCCTAGAAAAGTGGCTTAAATATTGGGTCGTTGGCACAAAACTAGCAATTTTCATCCACAATCGTTGGCAGGCAAGCAGGCATGTGAGAGTGAATTTGGGTTTTTGGTTGCTCCCTTTCCCATAGCATAAGAGCGATTTTGGCCTAAGAGCTACAGAATAGTAGTGAGACCCAGGGACATGCTGTCTGAGTGGTTGACTTATCTCTTGAGGGTTCTATTGATGATTTTGATGACTGTATGTGATGTTTCACCGATTCCACTTCCTTAAGGTGACATAGGAGGTCAACTTTGATTAGTAGCATCTCTCCTCATGTTTACCCAAGTTGGCATGGTTACTTTGGGTAGACCTAGGAAGGGGTGTTATAGAGTGGTATCAGCGCATGGTTGCGCTCTCTTTGGGTCATATCTGGTGCTACATATATGGGTGAATGTGTTGGTCATGCATACATGTCAGTTGCATGTGTGGCTCTTACACTTGCCTTCCATGTTCTTGTTGCATTGCTTCATATGGATCATGGTAGTAGTAAGGTTATCATGAGGAACTTGATGTCAATTTTATGGAATGCATCGTCATGAGTATATAACTGGTTTTACAATTATATGAATCTTGATTACATCCTTGTATATTGGGTTGCATTATTGGTTATTTGATTACATGCATCAATCTTGTAGGTTGATTGCAAGAATTGATCGCTTATGCTCAACTACATGTAATTATGTGTATGTGTAGTTGATTAGGCGTTTCTTATGTAGGTGGATAGTTGCATGAGGAAATGGGTATACTAGAGTAGTGGTTGTTGATATGGCCTTGCATTGATGACTGTACCCTATTTAATATAATCGTTATGCATTGAAGCACTTATTTATATATGTCTATATGTTATTATGGTTATATCATACATGCATCATGTTAATTTGATGATGTTGTAGACAAGGTATCCTCTCCGAGTTATGATAAGGCATGTTGATTTATGGTGATTTGGTTTAGCTAACATAGTATGCCTTACAGGAAAGAGATCAGATGGCTAGAAATGTGGTAGACTACATAGAATCTCCGTATTCATTAGATGGGCAACATGGTGTGAAGAACTCTTCTGACTTGGTGGACACATTGAGAATCCCGAAGGAAGAAATAAGGAGTTGCAAAGAAGACAATGACAAAATTATGTAGGCACAAGAGAAACAAGTAGAGGTGAATGCGATATTACTTCAGAGTTTGTCATATTTGCAGTGATAGGGACCTCTTCAGATCAATCATGGACATGAGAACAAAACTAATGGGCCATATGGTAGCAGGTATCACAGTAGACATAGGTCAGATATATTTGACACTATCAGATATGGCAGGATGTTGGAAACTCCGGATAGGAGGGGTGACAGATACAGGTATTACTCTAGTTTTGGTTCTGATAGACATGATGATCATCATCATTATCATCCATACAGGAGGAATAATAGGGGATACTTTATGGATGATTTTAAGAAGGCAAAGCCACCTACCTTTGATGGAGAGATGAAGAAATCACAAGATGTGGAGGCTTGGTTGCTTGGAATGAGGAAATTATTTAGATTGCATGATTACTCATAAAACATGAAAGCAAGGATAACCATTTTCAGTCTCAAAGATAATGCGGATATTTTGTGGGAAGACATGAAGAATGTTAAGGGAATACATGAGTATGATTTGACTTGGCATGCGTTTGAAAGGCTCTTCAAGAAGAAGTACTTATCTGAAAGGTATTATGATGAAAAAGCTAAGGCGTTTTATGAGTTGTGGATGGGTTGTATGGCAGATGAGGAGTATACTAACATATTTTCGGAGTTGTTTAGAGACATTCCTTACCTTAGAGAGGAAAAGGACAAGGCTCAGAGATTCATCAGTGTATTTCTAGTTGCATACAGAGACCAGATTGAGTTCGATGAGCCTATATCGTTGGAGGAGGCCATCCAAAAGTTGAAGCATTGTTATGAGAAGTCGAGGTGCAAAGTTAAGTTGAAACGTGAAATGAAGAGAAACGACAAAGCTAAAGGAAAATGGCCACCAAAGCAAGGAAGACCTCAAGATGAAAGTGAGAAAGTATTGCAGTTCCTTACAAGAGACTCAATATAGCTGAGGGACATGGAGAGCAGCAGGCTAGAGGCAGTGGTAGGAAACCCTTGTAGTGTTTGATATGTGGTAAGGATCATCATAAGAGGGATTTTCCATAGTATCAGAGTGGTGGTAAACCCAGATCTATAGTTCTCAGGAGGCGCATACAATTGGTGATGTTGAGCATAGAATTCCTCAGATCTATGCAATTGTGGACAACAGGTAGGCGAATCTTCAGGCATTAATAATTGAGATAGATAGTAAGCTTTGTGATAAATTTGTTTCTATTTTGATTGATCTTGGATCTAAATATAGTTATATTAATCCCGACCTTGTGGATAAGTGTGGTTTGAGAAAACAAGTGCATGCAAAATCTTGGTTGATAGAGTTGGCTATAAGTACAAAGAAGCGAGTTCACCATTAGGTAAGTGCTTGTGCATTTTAGTTAAATGGTATGCCTACAACAACACATTTGAATGTATTGCCATTGGGTTCATATTGTATTCTTTTGGGTATGGATTGGTAATACCTTCACAAAACCAAAGTGGATTGCTTCGACAAGGCCATTGAGCATGTGGATGATAGTGGGGAAAAGAGGACTTTGCAGGGAAAGAAGAAGCCTACATCAATGAGGATGGTTACCACTATGAATGCTAAGCATATTCATAGAAAAGGTTGTGTGATGTTTGCAGTACACATTTCTAGTGACAAGAGTAAGGAGGTTGAGGATGGCAATGTGTTGAGCGGGTACCCAGTTTTGCAGTAGTTTAAGGATGTATTTCTAGAGGACATTACAGAGTTGCCACCTCATACAAGGTAGAATTTTCTATTGAGTTAGTGCGGGGGGCAACTCTAACATTGAAAGCACGTTACAATATGAGCACACCTTATTTGGTAGAGTTGAATTTACAGCTAGAGGAAATCTTGGACAAAGGATACATCAAACCTATTGTATCACCTCGGGGTGCACCAGTGTTGTTTGTAAAGAAGAAAGATGGCACTCTTAGATTGTGCATTGATTACAGACAGCTAAACATGGTCACAATCAAGAATAGGTACCATTTATTGAGGATTGATGATTTGTTTGTTCAGCTAAAGGGAGCAGTAATGTTCTCTAAGATCGACTTGAGATTGGGATACCATTGGGTATGCATCAAAGAAGAGGATATCTTCAAGACTGCATTTAGGACCAGGTATGGGCATTATGAGTTTGTTGTTGTTCCATTCAGTTTGACTAATGCTCAATCTACATTCATGTGTTTGATGAATAGTGTGTTGCATCCTTATTTGGACAACTTTGTTATTGTATTCATTGATGACATACTGGTATATTCTAAGAATTAGGAAGAACATGTCAAACATTTAGTAGCAGTGTTGAGATTTCTAAGAGAGCTTTAGTTGTATGCTAAACTTATCAAATGTAACTTCTTTTAGGCTAAGGTACACTACTTAGGACATGTTGTCT
Organism: Pinus taeda; assembly: GCA_000404065.3. Taxonomy (NCBI): domain Eukaryota; kingdom Viridiplantae; phylum Streptophyta; class Pinopsida; order Pinales; family Pinaceae; genus Pinus; species Pinus taeda. The sequence continues at coordinate 10,365 of APFE031082895.1, read as the reverse complement.
CCAAGGAAGGCATAGTAGTAGATCCAGAAAAAGATAAGGGCGATCATGGAATGGGAAGGTCCTAAGAATGTAGATTAGGTGAGATCATTCATGGTATTGGCAGTTTACTATAGGAGGTTCATCAAGAAATTCTCATGCATTACATATCCTATCATATCATTGCAGGCGAAAGGTAAGAAGTTTGAATGGATCGAGGAATGTGAAGATAGTTTTGAGAAGCTTAAGTAGCCTTTGATACATGCACCAGTGCTAAAGATTGTGGATCTAGACGCAGAGTTTGTAGTGTGTATAGATGCTTGCAAGAGGGGACTTGGTGGAGTTCTCATGAAAGAAGGAAAAGTAGCTTCTATGAGTAACGAAAATTGAATGAGCATGATCAGAACTATCCAATGCATGATCTTGAGCTAGCAACAATTTTACATGCATTGAAGATGTGGAGACATTATCTTCTGGGCATGAGGTTTACATTGATGAGTGATCACAATGGGTTGAGGTATTTTTTTTACCAACCAAATCTGAATTCTAGGAATACTAGAAGGTTGGCTACACTTGGCGAGTTTGACTTCGAGATAAGATACATCAAAGGGAAGGAGAACCAGGTTGTAGATTCTCTTAGTAGGAAGGTACAGGTAAATCATATAGCAGTTATAAGCTCTTATGAAGCAAAGTTATAGGATATGATCTTGTAGGCAGGACAACAGGATGATAAATACATGAAGATCATGCACAACTTACAATAGAGTACAAGTACAGGTACAAGTTTAGGTGTAGGTACATGTATAGCGGATCAGGATGTAGAAAATCGTCTCACGGAAGATGGCTTGGTGAGGTTTCAAGACAGAATCTATGTGCTGAATTGCAGTGAGCTCAAGAAGCTTATGTTGAGGGAGTTTCATGTGAAACCATATTCGGGCCATCCAGGGTATCAAAAGACATTGACAATGGTGAAGAAGTTTGACTATTAGCCAAATCTGAAGAAGGAAGTGGTAGAGTTTGTGGCTAGATGTTTTGGTTGCCAGTTGGTAAAGGCGAAATGCAAGCATCCAGGTTGTCTACTACAACCTATTGCAATTCCGGAATGGAAATGGGAGGTCATTTCCATGGATGTCATCATAGGTCTTCTGAGGAAAATGAGGTAGCATGACTCTATTATGGTCATGGTTGAAATGTTGAGCAAGGTAGCTCACTTCATTCTAGTGAAGACTACATATTCAACCAGTGAGATAGCACAAGTGTTCATAAGGGAGATATCAAGACTACCTAGTGTTCCAAAGAAGATTCTGTCAGATAGGGATGCAAAGTTCACTTCCAAGTTTTGGAAGGAGTTATTTGTAGTCTTGGATATAAAGTTAGCCTTCTGTAGAGCTTATCATTCATAGAAAGATGGTCAGACAGAGAGGGTCAACAAGATCTTAGAAGATATGCTGAGGATGTACATGATGCACCAGTGGAGGAAATGGGAAGAATATCTTCCATTGGTGGAGTTTTCATAGAATAATGGTTATCAAGAGTCATTGAGGATGAGTCCTTTCAAAGAATTATATAGACAGAGTTGTCACACTCTCATCAGATGGAGTTATCCAGTAAAAAAGGTACTTATTGGATTAGACATGTTGATAGACATGGAGCAGGAAATGCAGGTTATAAAGAAGAATCTAATGGTAGCATAGGATATACAGAAGATTAGATCAACACGGTGTGTTCAAAGAGTTTCAGGTTGAGGAGCATGTGTATTTGCGCATCAAGCCTAAGAAAATATATTTGAGCATTGGTTCATGTGCCAAGTTGGCACCATGGTATTGGGGGTCTTTGGAGATCCTTGAGAGGATTGGACCCATGGGATATCGACTTGCACTGCCTCCAATAGTGAACATCCATGATGTTTTCGATATTTCATTTTTTAAGAAATATATAAAGGATGTTGATCATGTTGTTGACTAGTTTGTATTGTAGGTAGAGCAAGAAGTAAAGTTCCAATTGGAGCTTCTATGTGCCATACTGCAACGGAAACATATCATGCTCAGGAATAGAACCATAGAGCAAGTTAAAGTGCAGTGGAAGCACTTTGGGCCTGAAGAAGCTAGATGGGAGATGGTAGATTAGATGCGGGCCCTATACCTTTCATTGTTTTTCGGTTGATACAGAGAAATTTTGGTTTGATGTTGGTATATGTTTGGCATATGTTTTGATGATGTTTTGATATTTGTATATGTATATGTATATGGATGTAAATATCACCATGAGCTAAGTTATAAAGCTCCAATAAGAAGTATGGTTATTATATTTTCATTTTGCCATGATGTTTTGTTTTTTTGCAGGTTCTTCATTGTAAATACTTCAACGAGTTAAATTATAAAGCTCCATAGGCAGTATGTTCTATTTTCAACGGTTTTGTTAAGGTCTTGGTGTGGTTTAACATCGAGGATGGTTTTCCCCAAGGGGGAGGGTTCTGTAATAGTCATGGTTAAAATTTCACGTAATAAATTTAATAAAGGAAAAATAAGACCACAAGTAAAGGACACGTATTCCAAGTTGAATGTTGGGAAAATATATCCTAGTGGGCATCATTGGATGTGTATTTTGGCTAAGGAAAATTGGCAAAGGATAAGGAAAAGGCATTACAAGAGAAAAATACATTTTTGGCATATTTATTTATGAAAATAAAGGAAACTAGGAGAAAAATAAGGTGAAAGGTCATAGGTTGCATGTGAGGAGGAAATTGAAGGAAAATAATGGAAAATGAAGAAAATAGAGGCCTCATACATAAAAATGATTTTGAGGACTTGTTCATGGCTTTTATCAGTTCAAGTTAGGAGCTCTCTTATTATTCAGTCTCTCTCTTTGTCACTATTGGTCACTTAGACTTTTCTTGGAGCACTCTAATTCAGAGAAAAGGAAAGGGAAAGCAAGGAAAGGAAAGGAAAAGTAAGAAAGGATCAAGGAAAGGAAATAAGATGATCTAGGTGGATATTGGTGGCCACCCACCTATTCAAATTGTACCCCCACCATTGTTTCTTTCAATTTTTTAGCTTCCTTATTTGTAGCACAATTTATTATTTTTGGCAGTTTTTCGGGTTGTGAACTTCTAGAGCCGTTTTGAGGCCCTAAATGACGTTTTTTGGAAACATTGGGACCAACATGGGTTGTTGATTAATTTTGGTCACTCAAAAGTTGTATTCCTCAAATAGATCTTTCTAACGAATTATTATGCACATAAAACAGAGATCATATGCCAAAGTTATGACCTTGGGAAGTTGATGTACCAATTTACCCAAACAGGGCCCATAGTTTGGCGCTTCATCTCCTACAATTAGGTTTTTGGATGTTTAGGGTTTTCCACTATTTCTAAATAATAAATAGGCCTTTGAGCCTTATTGTAACACAGTTCAGAGGCATGTAGCCACCACATCTCTTCACAGAGATAAGATACCATCGCCCGAGCTAGTCTTATTTCCATTCTGTTTGTAAGCATATTTCAATATTTGATATTAATGAAATGAAGTGTTATTTCTATTGTATCTTTAAATCGGGATCAACAGAACTAAAGACAATTTGGCAGAAATACTTGCAGGTAACCTTTTTCATGTGTGATTTCCTACCTGTTTTGGCCATGCATGGCTTTGCATGTTGTTGTATGGTTCTGTTGTTGTCGGTGGCATAGTTTTGCAAGGTTATGATAGTGGATTTCAACCTAGCCTAGCATTTTCATGGAAGCCATGGTATGTTGTTTATTTTGGTTTTAGAACTTTGGAATTTCCAGATGGATTTCAGAATCTAAGGTGAAGGTGGTATCAAGGTTCATTCCCAAAGACCTAGGAATCCCTTGACCAGTTTTGGTGGGATACAGGGTAAAGCTTGAGGGACCAGTTTCAGTTTAGGGCCTAGTGATATGGGTTTGGATTGCAGTAAAGCTTGAGAGACAAGGAGAAGAAAAATTCCTCAAGCATAACGATGGATTCCAGATGAAATTCCAAGTTCTTTTTGGTTGTGATCGGAGCATCGATTTTGGTGTGATAACGATTTAATGAGGGTGGAGGTGGTTTAACCTCTGGATTCCCTTGGTTGTTATTGGCTTGGTTGTTCTATGAGATCCTACCTTCATGCTTGGAATATGGCATGGGGGTTACTAGATGAAAGAGATATTTGGTTCAGCTATGTCTATGGTTAGGTGGTACGTGGAAGTCCTGAACTTGATTGGATTTTCCTATCATTAATAAAAGCTAAGTTCTCTTACTTTTTCACTGATTTATATGTGGATTTAATGGTTTTCATATCTATAATATTTATATGGTTTTATTATAGTTATAATCATGGTTGAATGGTTGGTTCATGTCACGGTTATTTCATGTATTTACTTGTAATCGTTAAATGGATGGATGCAAAACCTAATTGATGATGTACTAGTCCAATGGAGAAGGTGATCCTTTTGGTTATGTTTCATAAGTTGTTTTGGTCATTTATGCTATGTCTTGTATCCTAGACCTGTAGGTTACAATGATGCCAAGTGTTTGAAAGAATGACAGTCCTGGTTGGGATGCTTAGGCCTACTCTTGAGGGTGATCTTTTATTGATCAACATTTTTATTATTTTCTTAATTAATTTTGGAAGTTACTACAAGTTCTGGGAAAATGCCAGGATTCTGGGCTAGAAGAGTGGCTTAAATCTCGGGGTCACTAGCACAGAACTAGCAACTTTGGTCCATAGTCACTAGCAAGTAGGCCTGTGAGAGAGACTTTGGGTTTCTAGTGACTCCCTTGCCCATATCATGACAGTGACTATGGCCTAAGAGCTGTAGAATAGTAGTGGGACCCAGGGATAGGCTGTCTGAGTGGTTGATTTGTCTCCTGAGGGTTTTGTTGATGATGTTGGATGACTGTATGTGATGTTCTATTGATTCCACTTCCTTAAGGTAACATAGGAGGTCGAATCTGATTACAGTAACATATCTCGTCATGTTTACCCCGTTAGGATGGTTACTTTGGGTAGACCTGGGAGGGGGTGTTGCATATACATTAGGGAAAGTGTATCACCTTGGGGTGCATTGGTCTTGTTTGTGAAGAATAAAGATGGTACTCTCAGATAATGCATTGACTATAGGTAGTTGAAAAAAGTGACTATCAAGAATAGGTACCATTTTCTGAGGATTGATGACTTGTTAGATTAGTTCTAGGCAGCAGCAGTGTTCTCAAATATCAATCTGAGATCTGGATACCATTAGGTACGCATCAAAGAGGAGGACATTTACGAGACTGTGTTTAGGACCAGGTATGGGCATTATGAGTTTGGTTTTGTTCCATTTGGCTTAACTAATGCTCCAACTATATTCATGTGTTTGATGAATAGTGTGTTGCATCCATATTTGGATAAGTTTGTTCTTGTGTTCATTAGTGATATACTAGTATATTCTAAGAACTAGGAAGAACATGCTAAGCATTTAACAACAACGTTGAGGTTGTTGAGAGAGTATTAGTTATATGCTAAACTCAAAAAGTGTAGTTTCTTTCAGACTGAGCTACACTACTTGTGGCATGTGGTCTCCAAGGAGGGAATTGCAGTAGATCCAGAGAAGATAAGGGCCATCATGGAGTGGGAAATTCCTAAGGGTGTGGATGAGGTAATATCTTTCATGGGTCTCACAGGCTATTATAGGAAGTTCATCAAGGACTTCTCACAAATTTATTATCATATCACATCATTGCAGAGGAAAGGTAAGAAGTTTGAATGGACAGAGGAGCGTGAGGCTAGTTTTAAGCAGTTTAAGAAGTTTTTAACACATGCACCAGTGCTACATATTGCACATCTGGACAAAGAGTTTGTGATATGCATAGATGCTTACAAGAGAGGACTTTGTGGAGTCCTTATGTAGGATACACAGGTGGTATGTTATGAGTCCTAGAAACTAAACGAGCATGAGCAAAACTACCTGACACATGATTTGAAGTTAGCAAAGATCATACATGCAATGAAGATGTGGAGACAATATCTTCTTAGTAGGAGATTTGTACTTATAAGTGATCACATTGGTTTGATGTATTTGTTTGAACAACCAAATATGAACGCCAGGCATGCTAGATGGTTGGCCATGATCAACTATTTTGATTTTGAGATCAGGTACATCAAAGGTAAAGAGAACAAGGTGGAAGATTCTCTCAGCAAATGGGTACAAGTACATCACTTGGAAGCTATGAGATCCTATTTAGGTCACCTAGGTTATCATAAGACATTAACTATAGTGAATAAATTTTATTATTGGCTGAATCTAAGGAAATATGTAGAATAGTTTGTGGCGAGGTGTTTCTACTTTTAGCGAGTGAAAGCATAATGTAAGCATCTAGGTGAACTATTACATTTTATCATGATTCCAGAGTGGAAATGGGAGGACATTTCCATGGACTTCATTGTAGAGTTGCTGAAGACAGTGAGACAACATGATTCCATCATGTTCATTGTGGACAGGTTCACAAAGGTTTCACACTTCATTCTAGTTAAGTCTACCTTCTCAACTAGCGATGTAGCACAGGTACTCGTGAGAGATATGGTTAGAATACATGGCATTCCAAAGAATATTGTGCTAGACAGGGATGTGGACTTCACTTCCAAGTTCTCGAAGGAGTTATTTGCAGGTTTGTGCATAGATTTGGCCTTTAGTAGAACTTATCATCCACAAAAATATGGACATATAGAGAGGGTCAATAGGATATTAGATGACATGTTGAGGTTGTATGTGATGCATCAACAAAAGAAGTGGGAAGAGTATCTCCCTTTGGTAGAGTTCGCATAAAAAAACATTTATCAAGAGTAATTAAGGATGAGTCCTTTTCAGGCATTGTATGGGCAAAGTTGTAACACTCCCATTAGTTGGAGTGATCTAGTTAGTAGGGTATTGATTGAACCAGATATGTTGGTAGACATGGAACGAGAAATGCAGGTGTTCAAGAAGAATGTAAAAGCCGCACAAGATAGGCAAAAAATCTATGTAGATTGTAACATGTTGTTCAAGGAGTTCTAGGTTGGGGAACATGTGTACTTGTGCATCAAACCAAAGAAGACATCCTTGTGGATTGGATCATGTGCTAAGTTGACACCATGGTTTTGTGGACCCTTCAATATCACTGAGAGGATTGGGCCAGTAGCCTATTGACTTGCACTACCTTTGACAGTGAAAATCCATGATGTTTTCCATGTGTCTTTTCTTAAGACGTATGTTAAGGATGTTGATCATGTGATTGACTAGTCTATATTGCAAGTGGAACTAGATGGGTAATTCCAGCCAGAGCCCTAGTGTATATTGCTGAAAAAGGTGCTCATGCTTCAGAACTTAGCAATCGAGCAAGTTAAAGTGCAATAGAAGCACTTTGGGCTTGATGAATCTACATGGGAGATGACGGATTAGATGTGGGCTATGTATCCTTCCTTGTTTTCCGATTGAGGCAAAGCAACTTTGATGTGGTGGTGTGGTATATGCTTTATTGTGGTTTGGTATATGTTTAATGGTGGTTTGGTATATACTTTATGGTGGTTTTGTATATTCTTTGATATGGTGTTTTGGTATATGCTTTGATATTTTGTTTTGATATATGCTTAGATATGGTGTTTAGTATTTGTTTTGATATATGCTTTGGTATAGGAATTGGTATATGTTTTATGTTGGGTTGTGTTATATTATTTCCATGACTAGCCCATGTAGTTAACAGAGGGGTTAGAGCGGGGGCGGAGCCCCCCTTCATTGCATCGATTGTGTAGCGGGGAGGGTCACATGGGGTTTGAAGCGTACCCATAACCCCACTTTATGGGGTCCACGGCAGCGACTCGGAAAATTTTGGTTTTGGACCTTATGTTAGGTTGGGTAGACCCACCTATGGTTTTGTGCATGACTTTCGCACATGTTTTTGGACGCGATGGTTTTTAGTCCATGGTATTGGATGCGATGGTTTTCAGTCCATGGTATTGGATGCTTCGACATGTATAAATATGTATTATAACATTGAAAGGAACATAATGAAAAATCACGCTAGTAGTCCCGATTTTGGGATCTAGAGGAAAATCTCTGTGTATATGTGTTTTATGTGTTATGCTCTCGCATTGTTTATTTTCTGTGTTTTAGAATTCATATGCAGGTAAGTTTTGTAAGAGGTTAAAAACTACATTTGGTATCAGAGTTGTTTTGGCTTCAAGGGGACACCTTTGTTGCTAAAGGGTTTCACTCGGGCCTGTGGTAGACCCTATTCAGTGGGAGATCTGCAAGATTGATTCTGTTGGTGAAAGAAGATGGTGAGCAGTGGAATGATAGAGATCAAGAAATTTAATGGTTAGAGTTTTGAGTTGTGGAAACTCAATATGGAGGATATGTTTGTGGATGAAGATCAATGGATCGCGGTAGATCCGAGTACTAAACCAAGGAGAGTGTCCGATGAAGAATGGAAGAAGTTGGATCGGAAGGCAAAGAGCACAATATGATTATGTGTCTCAGATTCAATATTGTTGAATGTATCAGGGGAAGCTATGGTGAAGGCATTGTGGGACAAGTTAGGGACTTTGTACCAATCTAAGTCTCTGGTGAATAAACTGTTCTTGTGGAAAAAGCTGTATGACCTGAGGATGAAAGATGGAGACTCGGTGACAGAGCATATGAATGCATTTAATACTGTGGTAAGTCAGTTATCATCTATTGATATTCAAATTTTAGATGAAGATAAGTGCATCAGTTTGTTGTGTTCCCTACCAGATTCATGGGTTAGTCTGGTTATTGCAATAGGTAGTAATGCAACTGACTTGCAGTTTGATGAAATAGTCTCATCCTTGCTAACAGAGGAGATGAGACGGAAAAATATGGAGAGTCAGAATGATAATGCCTTGTCTGTACGAGGACGGTGCCAAAATAGAAACAAAAATAAGTCATCAAGTGGGATATCTAAATCTAGAGGGAGATCTAAATCTCCAGGAAAACATGTAAAGGTGGTGTGCTGGAAATGCGGAAAGGAAGGACACTACAAAAGGGACTGTAAATCTAAAGCTCCTAACAAAGAAAAGGGATCTGATGATGCTCCTTTTGTAGAGGCGAAAACCACCTCAAATGAAGGTGGGGATGTGTACTTGGCTTCTTCAAGTACACAAGTAGATCATGAGGCATGGTTGATTGACTCAGGTGCAT
>APFE031082894.1:9740-44154 GCA_000404065.3 Pinus taeda | reverse complement strand
TATTATTGAACATTTTTAAACCATAACTATGACCAACCAAGGTTGTCCTTTGTTGACTAAGGTCAACACCGAGGTTGATTTTGGTCAACCACAATTGACTGTAATTGAATATGGTTGAGTTATGTTGACTAAGGATGACTATGAATGCACAACGGTCGACCATTGTTGAATATGGTAAACATAGAGTTGAGCAAATTATTAATAATATATTCAATCATATTATAGTAATAATAATAATAATATAGTCAACCTTAATGTTTTTTTTTTGTTGAAGCAAGTAAGGATCCTTCTATATCATTATGGCAAAAAAATAGTGTACAATATGAACAACCGTTCACCCGACGTCAAGGAAAACATAAAGGAATAACAGCCTTAGCCACCAGGGGCAACACCGAATAGCTATACCTTTAGAGAAACAAGCATAAGAAAAATTAACAAGACTCCTAACAAACCCTTGGGAAACCCACAAACTTTTTGGCGGCCTCCCTTCAGAAAACCCCCAACTAAAGTACCATCCCATCAAACCGAAAAGATCGACGGCTAAGGAGGAAGCTAATATGCAGAAGAGCCAAAAGATTAACCTCCCTGCGACAACTGTTGATTCGCAGCATCCAAATCCTACAGCTGAAAAAGATTTCGCACGGGACAAGAAGGATGAAAGGTAATGTGCGATCGAGGGCGGTTTTCAAATCCATCCCCTGCCACGTGTCACAGGATGTATGGGATCGTTGCGATAACGCCAAAACCATAACCACTCTGAAGGCAGTGCGAACAGTCAAAAGCCGTCTGGGAGGTAGTTTTGCAAACAGGACCCCGAGAACTAAAACCACTCGCTGCCAAATGGATTGAATCCTCTTACAAACACCAAACATCATCACCCTGGTTGGGAGAAAGTGTGGGAGAGAGTGTTTCATGAAGCAAAGACGTGAGGGAAAAAATAAGAGATCAACAACACGCTTGCACCTTGCCTCTGGACTACCCGATAGGCTACCCTTCTTTTTCAGCATAAAATGCCCACCAAGATGACCCAAACGGGGGACTATCAAATCGAGCTATTCGCCCTTGTTTTGAGTCTTAACACATCTCTGTCTTCTTCTGCATGTGCGTCGCAAATAGTTCTCAGTCTACTTGGACTTGAATCCTGCCACTTCATCAACACATTATTCTCCGTGCAACTGACTCCTTGGTTGGCCAAAAGATCCGCCGGCTTATTTGCCTTTCTACGCACATGGTGGAAACTAATAGTGCGCAGGCCTTGAAGATGGCTTTGAATTCTTTGGAAGACCCGAATGAGATTCCAATGCTTAGAGACTTTATCCGGGGAAGTTCCATTATGAATTTTTTGCACTGAATTGATAATTAACTATGAATCTGCCTCTATCATGACGTTTAGACAGTTGCTCTGCTTCAATGAATCTAGGCATTGTTCCATAGCCATTAGTTCAGCCATGTTATTGGTGGTTGTACCTAGGTGGCAATGAAAAATGGAAATGATACTGCCCTCTGCATTTCTGAGGACACCTCCATACCTTGCAGTTCCTGAGTTCCCTTTTGAAGCCCCATCAATGTTGTACTTTAAATATCCCTCCGAAGGAGGATGCCAAAAATCCTTCTCCGGATCCGCCGTAGTGAGCTTCCTGTCAAGGCCAAGGCGGGTAAGCCCATTCATCCCCAGCTGCTTGAGAATATTTAAATCTGCATCTGGGGGGGGGTTTAGGGAAGATGCAAACAGTGGTTATCACTGTCTCCTTGAGCTGTTTCAGGATTATCTCTAGCAGGTGTTGGGGGGCTTTTAATCCTCCTTAAAAATTCTATTGTTCCTCTCTTTCCACACGTTCCATATGATGAAGCTTGGTGTAAGAGCCCATGCTAAGTTTAGAATTTCATTATCCGAAAAAAATTTCCTCCAGATGCTGAGGGTGTTAATGATGCAACCTCTATCTCTATCAGATTGTTGAAAAATAATAACAAAAAAATCCCACAACCAGGATGTGAAAATACAGTTGTTGAGTAAATGTTCCCGGGTTTCTTCTTGTGCTTCATAGAGCGGGCACCTGGAAGGCCCTTGAAAACCTCTTTTCCTAATTTTATCCCAAGTCAGGATTTTTTTGTGATACACAACCCACATGAAGAGTTTGATTTTCATCCACCCTTGATGCCTCCAAAGCTTTTGCCAGATTTGGTTCGGAACCTGGGGATCCAGCTCAAGAAGAATGCTTTTTGCTTCCTTAAGAATAAAGGTGCCCTCATTGTTATTTCCCCATCTCAGTTGGTCTTGTCCCTCAGCCACTAAGATCTTCCTTTTCTCTACTATTTTCCTGACCTCCTCTACTCTAGTTTGCAGGAGAGTGTTATTTCTACATTCAATGTTTTTCCATGTTCTCCACTTTTCCGTAGGATTAGAATGTATCCATAAATCCTTAACCTTTATTAAACCTTGGGAATCTGACTCCTGTTTAAGCTCAAGAAAGTCGTCTTTTGCCAGAATTAGTTCTTGCTGCCACTTGTCTTCCCAAAAAAGGCAAGATTTCCTTCTCTAATTTCCCAGAAGTTATTCTCTTGTACTAGCCTTCTGTTCTCCCAGGATTTGTTCCAAATATGAGAACCCTTTATATTTCCTGTCATTCTTATAAGATCACTGTTCTGCCAGGAACACTGGCATATTTTTCTTTCCAGATATTTTCCCATTGAGACTAAATATGCTGGAACCAACGCCACCAAAGTTTGGCTCCTAAAGCCTTAGTGAGAATCTCTTGATCGTCCAATCCAAGTCCTCCCTAGTTCTTGGGCTTACAAATTTTATCCCAAGACACCAAGGCCCATTTCCTCTTAGTCTCCTCCTTGCCCCGAAGGAAGTTTCTTTGAATATTACTGAATTGCTGAAGGACCCCTTTAGGACTGGGAGGGCTGATAACATGAAAATAGGGATTGCTTGAAGCACTGCTTTTGTAAGAACTAACCTGCCAGCAAGGTTTAAAGATCTGATGGTCCATTTACTAACTTTGTCCTGCAACTTGTTGAGCAAAGGTTCCCATATACTTTTGAGCATAGGTTTTGCAGTTAGTGGGACTCCTAAATATTTTGAAGGAAGGAAATTCCTTTGAAAGCCAAGAATTCTGGAGATATTTTTCTGAATAGCAATATTAGTATTGAAGAATAAGATTTTAGATTTGGAGAGATTAACTTCAATACCTAAAGTCGAGGCAAAAAGCTTTAAAAAAAATTTGTAGTTTGAAGCTTCTTGGACTGTGGGGACTCCCTGTAGCATGGTATCATCTACAAATTGTTGGTGAGTCAAGGGCTGACCATTGTCAGTAAGTTGCAGACCTTTGATCTTTCTTGATGATTTCCCCTGTTTTATAGCTCTCCCCAGTCCTTCCATCATGACGATAAAAAGAAAGGGGGAGAGTGGGTCACCCTGTCTGAGGCCTCTAGAGGGACTGAAAATCTCTGAGGGAGCGCCATTGACCAATATAGAAAAACTGGAGCATGTCACCAGTGCCATAACCCATCTGACCCAGCTGTGATAAAATCCAAAAGCAATCAACATCTTCCTAAGGTAGACCCAATTTACCTTGTCATAAGCTTTGGCAATATCTAATTGCATGATCATACCCGCCTGCTTCCTGCTAGTTAAAGAGTGCACCACTTCTTGCTCTTGTATGATATTATCCAGAATTTGTCTGCCTTCCACATAACCTGATTCTCTCCAAAAACTAGGACCGGAAGTAAAGGTTTGAGTCTGTTAGCCACAACCTTGGATCTTATAGACTATGTTGCATAGGGCTATGGGTCTGTATTTATCCGGTGTCTGAGCAATTTCCTGTTTGGGGATCAGGGTGATGAAGGAAGCGTTGAGGGCTTTCAGAATGGTTTTGTTAGATCTGGAATCCTCCACAACCTTCAAAATGTCCTGCTTAACAATATTCCAACAAGCTTTGAAAAAGTCCACATTGAACCCATCTGAGCCTGGAGCTTTGCCATTCTGCATGTCTTTGAGGACATCACTTAGCTCCCCTTCCGTTACTAGTCTATTCAGGTTGAAATTGTCCTCTCTGGATACCAGTTTCGGTACATTAGTACTTATTTCCCTAATAGATTGCTCTCTGTCTGAATTGTTCTCCTGTGTTATACCTTGGAAGTGGTGAACTAACACAGATTCTATAGCTTTATGGGAGATTTGCAATTCTCCTTCTTCATTCTTGATCGAAGAGATGTTGTTATGAGCTCTATTGGCCATGATGGTTCTCTGGAAAAACTTAGTGTTGTGCTCTCCTTCTTTTAGCCATTGAACTCTAGACTTTTGTCTCCAAAATATTTCCTCTTGTTTACATAGATTTTCCCATTCTAGATAATGTTTGTTTGCTTGCTTGTTGATGTCTTTATCAAAGCCTGCCTTGATTAGAGCTTGGTTGAGAACCAACATTTTGTTTTCAATTGCTTTCTTTTCTTCAAAGATATTACCGAAATCCTTCTTGTTCCATTCTTTAAGCCGAAATTTGATGTGCTTTAGCCTTTTGTGAAGAAGATACATACTAGCTCCCTGAATCTGCAAGTCCTCTGTCCACCATTTCTCAATGTTGCTTATGAAGTCTGGGTGTGACAGCCAGATATTTTCAAATCTGAAAGGTTTGTTTCTAAGAGTGCCTATACCCTTGATTTCCAATTGAATTGGCCAATGGTCTGAGCCTCCAAAAGGAAGAACTCGCGTCGTGACATCTTTACCATTCAACATAAGATTCTCAGAAATGAAGAATCTGTCTAGCTTTGAGGCAACAAGGGCCTCTCCTCCCCTTCTGTTATTCCAAGTAAAGAGGCTAGTATTCCAATTAGTATCAACCAGATTTATGTTATCAGAAAAGGTTTGGAAATCAATGGAGTCTTTTCTTAGAGATATTGTACCTCCTTTTTTCTCTAAAAGCGATTTAATCATATTGAAATCCCCTCCCATGATCCAGGGTATGTCTGTGTGTCTGTTTCTGAGATCAACCAAGGTTTCCAAAAACTTAAGTTTGTCATCTATTCTTTGAGGACCATAAACATTTGTGACCAGAAAGGTGTCCCTTTCTCTTACCGGTTGAATAACAACCGATAAGTAATTTTTGGAAGCCTCAGCTTCCATAATGGAAATTTTGTGGGGATTCCATAGAGTGAGTATGCCCCCTGCTGTGTTTTCTTCTTTAATTTCTAGGAACTCATAGTTGTTGAGCCATTTACTATGGATTTGTCTTACCTTTTGAATGGAACATTTCGTTTCTTGGATGAACATTATATCCAGCGTTTCTTGTTTCATTTTGTTACTAAGCATTCTTTGCTTTCTCTTGCTTCCTAGACCTCTAATATTCCAAGATGTCAACTTCATTATAAAAGATTTATAAAGGAGTAGCTAGTTAGTTCTTTCATCTTACCTGAATCAATGATCAGCTTTCCACACTCCATCAAGAGTTCATTCTACCTTTTCCTCCTTCCTTTCTTGCTTGGGTTTCGAGTAGTTAGTCCCAGCGTGGCTTTCATCATTTTCACCCCTCGGTTGTTCTGCTTGTCTATGTTGTTCCCTCTCTCTAACTTCCCAGCTTGCGTTTTCCATAGAAACAGTTGTTATATTCTGTTGAGTTCTTCTTGAGGTAGCGAATCCACTCCCCCTATAGTGCCTTGCCTCAAGAATCCTTCTAGGTCTAGGTTTTCCCTATCAATAATTTCTAGTAGTTCATGCTCCTCTGGGTCCGTATCATTCTGGGTCATTTCCTAATCCATTTCTTGCTCAACATCGCTCATAGTGGCTTCTTTTTGGTACTCATTATTTTGTGTTTGTTCCAGGTTTCTTACCTTCTCCTTTTCTACAGAACTCCCTTCCATTGTTTGATCTTCTATAGTTATCTTTTCCTCTTCCTGAAGCACCTGAAAACTATTATGCCTGAACTGTTGCCCTTCACTCTGCTGATTTTTCTGTCCTCTTTTACTTCCTTTGCCTCGATTAACCACTTTCTAGAAGCTATCTGATTCTTTCATTGTGTTGATTCCTCTTTTGTTTATTTCTTTGTTGAGCGGGCAGTCCCTGACAAGATGTCCATGTTCATGGCATTTTTGACATCTGAAAGGAATGTGCTCATAATATACTGTTTGCACCCATTCTTCATCAAAAACTTCCAAGATTATCTCTTCCGGTAGAGCTCCTGATAGATCCATGTCTACACATATTCTAGCAAAGGAAGTATATTTTCCCCTTCTGGTGGCTTCAGAGGCTTTAACATAGCAACCTAATTTATTGCCTATGGCTGCCAACAATTCATTTTTCCAATAATCCAGAGGTAGAGAGTAGAGCCTTACCCAGACCGGCACTGAAGTAAAAGTTTCCTTCTCTGGGAAAAAGTTGATCATCCAAGGTCTCATGTAGAGTCCCGCAACAGCATAGAAGTAAGGCCCGCCTTCAAATATTTTGTCCTTGTCTTCAATATTAGTGAACACTACCGTAAAGAAACCCTTGGACCCGAGATGGAGGTCTATGCTCCCTTTAGGTTTCCAATGGTATTTAATCCACGACTGTAATGCTTTTTCAGTGGGCCATAGTCCCATGAACTTACAAATGATGGCATATGTCCCCATGTGCTCCCTGTGTGCCTGCAGCTCTGGATTATTTAAAATAATCCTGGGAGTTGTGTCTGTTTTGGGTTTACAAGGACCCTTGCTTTTCCTGTCTTTAGTTCCTTGTGTTTTGTCTTCTACCTCTATGTCATTAGTGCTATATTGACCCTTTTCTGTGGGTTCTCTTGTTCCCTCTTTTGTGCTTTGTTTTCCCGCCACCCCTGTTTCCCTGACTGTTTCTAGAGGCTTCTTGCCTCTGCTGGCCACGGCCTCCTTGTAGGAGGGAGTGGATCCCCCTCCTCTACCACCCTTCAGAGAGCCCACTGACCTCTCATGTTTGTTCTAGACGTTGATCGCTCTTCACTATTCCGGCGGCGCGCACTGATATCCGTGTTTCTTTCAAGTCAACCTTAATGTTAATAATAATATTATTATTAGTTGTTGTTAATTTTATCCACGAGGGTTAGCTCACTTGGTTGAGTCCCCGCTAATAAAGCATCTTTTCTATTAAGAGGTCATAGGGTCCAGCTTCGTGGTTGAACCAACATGAAGTGATTGTTTCAGGTGGATCTTCCTGTTACAAATATTCTATGGATATAATGGTCACCAATCTTCATGGTGCATGAACCACATAGGAAAACAATTAGTTGTTGTTAAATTTATTAATATTAATATTATTATTAAATATTAAACCTTATTCACAAACCTTAATAATATTATTATTAAGGGTTGTGAATAAGATTGGTCAACCCTATAATATTATTATTATAAGGTTGACCAAGTTTAATCATGGTCAACTATTAAAAATATATTCAATCAATAATAATAATATAGTCATCGTAATAGTGATGATGATAATGCCAACCTTATTATTATTATTATAAGTCAAATTTATAATATTAATATTAATGTATAAGGTTGACTAAGTTTGATCATGGTCAACTATTGATACTATAATCAATCATATAATAATGACAATAGTTGACCATATTCAACCATGTTTAACCATAGTTGGCAATGGTTGATCATGGTGGACCATGGTTGGCCATGGTTGACCATGTTCAACCATGGTTGGCCATAGTTGACAATGATTGATCTTGGTTGACCATGGTCAAGCATGGTTGATGTTAACATATTCTCATTGACAATGGTTGACCATGGTTGACCATATAGACCTTCATTAACTATTATGGTCAACCATATTGAACCATAGAGACCTTGGTTTACCATGTTTAACTATTCTAACTATAGAGATCTTGATTAACCATTATGGTTGATCATGGTTGCTCATGGTTGATGACGGTTGACCATGGTTGACCATGGTTGATCATGGTAAAATATTGTTGACCACGGTTCTTCATGGTTGATCATGGTTGACCATGTTCCACCATTCTATTCATGTTGTCTATTGTTGACCTCGGTTGACCATGGTTTATCTTATTTGACCACAATTAATCTTAGATGACCATGCTTGACCATGATTGACCATGGTTGATCTTGGTTGATCATAGTTAATCAAGGATGACCATGGTTGACAATGGTTGACCATGTTTGATCATTCTAACCATAGAGATCTTGATTAACCATTATGGTTAATCATGGTTGAATGTCGTAGACCATGGTATGGTTGACCTTGGTTGACTATGTTCGACATGTTGATCTTGTTTGATCTTGGATAACCTTGGTTGATTGCTTTCAATCCTTCTAACCATAGAGATCTTGATTGAACACTATGGTTGATCATGGTTGACCATTGTTGGTCATGATTAACCATTATGTTTGACCATAGTTGATCATTGTTGACTCTAGTTGACCTTGGTTGACCATGTTTGACCCTAGTTGACCTTGGTTGACAATATTTGACCATTCTAACTTGGTTTATATTGTTTGATCATGGTCAACCATGGGTGATTTTGGTTGAACTCAATTGACCATTTTCACCATGTTAATTTTGGATGACCTTGGTTGATCATGGTTGACCATGGTTGTGCATGGTTGACCATGATTGATCATTGTTGACCATAATTCACCATGGTTGATAATGGTTGAGCTTAAAGACCTTGATTGACCATATTCAACCATTAAGACCTTGGTTGACCATGTTAGACCATTTTAATTATAGAGATCTTGATTGACCATCATGGTTGACAATGAATATTATTTTTACATTCATAATATATTTATGTTATAATCAATCTAATATTTTTAATGGAATAAAGTTTTAATGCAACATTATTATAATTACTAATAATATTATTATTAATGTTATTAATATTAATATTAATCACAGATGGTTATCGCCATGAGGGTTAGGGTTCTGCCACGTGAAGCTTCATAAAGTATTGCCACCAAGCAGGTTGCAAGTAGTGATGGGGCATATAGGAGTGGGGTTGCACTGATCCATCTTAGCCATGGACGAGATAATTGACTATTTATGCTTTTGCAGATTACAAAGGTTCTTCATCGTAGCCACGAGCATTGGATCTCTGTGGGAAATTGATGGATCTGTCTAGAAAAATATTTTTGTGAAGGTGGTGGATCAATTTTTATTAAATGGCCACAACTGGACTACAATTATGGATTCTTGAACTTTCTCATTCACAATCAGATCTAGTACAAGTTGAAAGTTACACCATGATGGGTTTTTGAGATTGCATGCAATATTTGTGGCATATTAGGGAAATCCTCGCGATGATGCTAGATTTGCTTCCTCCAGTTATAAGATCCCTTTTTTACCATGATGATGGTATGGTGAAGGGGGACAAAGTGTATATGAGGGTACCCTCGAAGCTGGAAAATCAAGCTATACAAGCTCTTTTTGTTTCGTTGTCTATATATTTTTGCATAGATCCAGTGTCAACATATTTTTGTAGATGGATGTTGACGCCGAGCATGGAATCCTGCCATTTTATATCGCAACCCTTTGTAGATTTGACCTTCAGTATTGCTAAATATCATATTTTTTTTCCAGATCCTCATTTTTATGGGTCTCCTCTTTGTCTTTCTTCTCCAAATCTGGATAAAAGACAAAGAGAAAAAGCAAAATATCAAATATTCATCAAAAATTTAAATGAGAAAACATTTACCCATCGGATATGGGGCTTGGATTTAGTGAAAAAATTGAAGCAATGTATTCAAAGTGACATGGGGATACCAAGAAAACGACAAATTTTGTTATATGAAGGAAAAGTGCTTCAAGATGCGCTCTAACTAAAAGACTATGGCATGGAAAATGATTCTACTATAATATTAAATATGAGGTTGCGATGTGGGGCTACAACCTTCAGAAAACCTAATACAAATCCAAAAACCGAAATGGATCTATCTCATTCATGTAGTGAAAGGGAAGAATGTTGCTACAATTGATCTAATCAACAATCTACGAGGGCCTTATATTGTTGAGAAAATGGATAAAGTACCAGCCATGGATGTAATGACTCCAAAGGTAAAATCATATTTTATTGATCTACAATTGAAGGCATTAATCTGTCGGTTTAATGGTTTCTGGATGAAACATAAATAATTATATCAGTGGGTATATTATTTTGAGACACAAAATTGTGATCTCTACTTATGCTCCAAAGGCTTCTTCATAGTACAATTTGACATGGAACATGATATGGAAAAAATTCTAAATGAAGGGTCATGGTTTTGGGGTAGAGTTGGTCTTTTCATCACCCCAAGGTTCCCAACATTTGATGCTATGAGCATGGTGGTAATAATAATGTCAGTAGGGGTGAGTTTACAAAACCCCCCTCTTCCCTTATGGCACCATCAAGTCTTGGAGGATATCGGGAATACCCTGGGTAAATTAAAAAAAATGGACATTGTAACACCCTCATCCCACATCTACCCAAGTAATCGGCCAACTAGGGTAAATATGTGACGAGAGGCCACTATAATGGGATTCAACCTCCTAGGTGACCTTAAGGAAGTGGAATCAATAGAAACACACCACACAAACCTTTGACATCAACAACATAAATCCCAAGAGCCAACCCAACCATTCAAGTAACTAGCCCCTGACGCCAACTGAAGTTTTAGACCATTAAACCTCTGGATACTCCCTTGATATGGACAAGCATGCATCTAGGAAGCTTTGGATTCTCCCATAGCATGGGTATGCATGCGTCCGGGGACTTTTCTCCTCAGACCTATGTCTGCTTCTCCAAGATTTGAGCCACTTTTTTAGGCCCAGAGCCCAGGTCACTGCCCATAACTCAATGACACATTTGGAAATGAATTTACACAACATAATAATGATGCATTTGCAAAAACAAGGACAAGGTCTAAAGTGGACCCCTACCAGCCATGACATGCATTTCTTCAAACATGTCATAAATATGTAATCTATAGGTTTAAACAACAAATCTGAGCATAGGGGTCTCATACTTATCTAAGAATCACTAAGAAACATTTTTCCCTCATATAAATAGCTACATTTTTCCATGTGAAAAATTGAAGACACAAATCCCTACTACAACAAATTGATATTACTTCTCCTACTTGTTAATTCATGTAAGTTATTTACTGGGTTACACTATAAATATCGAAGTAAATATGACTGCAACCTTCACTAATTAAATTATATCCAGAACGAAGAACTGAGCAAGAAGAAATAACCACACACACAAATGACAGCATTATTTTTAGACAAATGTCCCCAAAAAAACCTAATGCTGGAAAATCGGTGCAACAACTAAGGGTTTGTATTATCATGCAGTAGTTTCTGAGTACAATCTTTGGATGCCTTACTGGCTATCCGATACAGGGAATCTGACTGACAGAGAAATTAGTGAGAAATACTTGCGAACCGACATTGATCCAAAACCTGGATGGTTGGCCCCATGCTGGCTCTGTGCAGCCTCTACGTCAGCCTCTCTAGGGTCTACATCACCTCTTCCATATATCTTCTACTATCTAGAACTTCGCTCCACTGGCCCTCCAATCTCACACCTCGAATTCTGGTTCTAGAACTCGACTTCCAGTTGAATCTCAGAATCCCTCTGAAGCTTTGGGTTGCCTCTGCGTGGCACTATGTTGCCTCTTCTGGATCTCTCTCTGCCTTCTCTACAATGTATCCCCAGATCAGGAAAATCTCGAACCATAAAACTATCCCTACCTCTCACTGTAATAAATCTCCTCGATGACTTCTCCGACAACTGTTGTGCTGCTCTCTTGGGAAATCGATCTCTTGATCTCACTCGATGTGTCTTCCAAATTGCCATCAAAGTCTTTCTTATAATCTTCTCATTGAGTAATCAATGACTTAGATCATATTGACTTGGTCTCCATATTCTTCTATAAGATTCACACCTAGTTTTATTAATACCCTTTAATTATTTTAATTTCCTAAGTTTATACTTAGGCAGCCATTAAAAATAATAATTATTTTAATAAAACTGTCTTCGGGTGGAATTTCCCAAAACGATTTCTAAGTATTCTGGAATACATGTGTCCTAGCGTCCCTGCAAATTTTGAGACTTAGATCAAATCCGATGCTACCAGAAATCAACACTCCCTCTTAGCAAGGAATGCACTTTAGTAATGCAACCTACTGAGCATCACCCTAACTCTGTAACATCTCCCTCTGCATTGCTAATGTCTAACATCACTGCCCACCAACTACTGCACTAATGATGCATTGTGTTGTTGTTTACTCTACATTCTACTACCAACTGCATCTGCACTGGAACTCTTCTACTGTTGCAACAAAAAAAAATCCAAAATACTGAACCAAAGGTGTTCAGTGTGATGCATCTGTTGCTAGAGTTCTTACTGCTGCTAGTCTCTGTGTTGACCCTTTGAAGTCTTTGCATTTCTGCTAACTTTGCATTGTGCCAATTGCACTAATACCAACTATGCCCTGTGCTGCTCAATCTTTGGCACTCTTAGCCACTACAACTACCACTCTGACATTCCGCACCAATTGACACTGGTCCATCCTACTACTTCTCATATGGGCTCCCGTAGCAAGGTATTGATCCATGAGGTGGACTCCTCAATGGACCCTGCCCATCCACAATTATTTTGAACTAGAGTACTAGATCGCCCCACCTCTCCCTTGGAGGTATTTGGAAAACCATGGAAAACTCCTCCTCCTCGATCCTTGTAGTTGCTGTCTGTAGATCATGTTTCTCGTCCTTGTCCTTCTTCTTGAGAGGACACTACGTAGCGTAGTGACCAAATTCACCACATCGAAAACATTTGATCTCATAAAAATCCTTCTTCTTCCTCTACTACTCCTGCTACCCCTTTTATGCAAGGGCTGCATTCTCCTCCTCCTCCTTGGGCTTTGTCCCACTGCTGCTGCTACCATCAATTTTTCACTTGACTAAGTCTTGCCTCATCTCTTCCTATTGAAGAGTGTCCCACATCCCTTCCCAATCCGATAATTTCTCTCTACCCAGAATACTCTAGACAAATACTTGCCATTCTTCTGAGACTGAATTCAGGGCCAACCTCACCATCTCTGTAGGCTGAGGTGAAGATCCTACAATTTCCAACTGGTCTCAGCCTTCCTAAAGCTTCTATAGGAATGGATAAATGTGTTCCCCCTTCTCCATCCTTGTGGATCTCATTTTCTCCTCCAAGTACATCTCCCGCTGCTCGGAAGATCCTTGATACAACGTATCCAAGGCATCCCACATCTCTTTATACGTACCTTTCCATCAATGTGACATACAACGAGATCCCTCACTTCGTCGAGGATCAAACACTTGGCCTTCTCCATCTTAGCCTTGTACTCCTTGAGCAGATCTGAATCGTTGGGTACAACTACCACACTATCGAAATAGGTTTTGAGATCATGCTCATCTAAAGTTGGATGCTCCATCCAATCAATCTTGAACTCTCAGCCCATTAGCTGTCATCTATGCCAAAATAGTCAAATTGCTCCCTCTCTCCTTTGTACAACTATTAGGTTGGCCTATGCACTCCCTGTTGGAGTTAGTAGATCTTCTCTTTGCTTCTCGGCAAATGGAAATATAATTCCTTGCTTGGAATTCACTAGGGAAGAAATTCCCTCCAAAAGTGTCTTCTTCCTTCTTCTGATGCTTTTCTGACCCAAAAAATGCTACAGAAAACTGTCCTACCTGACAACTTCTCTGCGTTGAATATGTTGTTGCGCTGCTCTCTCTACCACTGACAAATCACAAAATGGAAATCTTTCCTCTCTGTCAACTCACTCAGAGAGAGATTTTCCTCGAGAATCTTGCCCTCCTGGCCCAGACTGCGCAATCCCTTGGGGGATTCGATCTACTGCCTACGCAACACTTCGATTTCCCTCCTTCTCTTCAATGTTGGGCTCTTCCAGTCTCCTCTCTTGCTTCACCTGCACTCTGATACCATGAGAAAATTAAGACCCAAATCCCTACTACAACAAATTGATATTACTCCTCCTACTTGTTAATTCATGCAAGTTATCTACTGCGTTACACTGTAAATATAGAAGTAAATACGACCGCATCCTTCACTAATCAAATTATATGTGGAAACAAGAACTAAGCAAGAAGAAATAACCACACACACAAATGACATCATTGTTTTGGACAAATGTACTTGGGAAAAACCGATGCAGGAAAACCAGTGCAGTAGTTGAAGGTTTGTATTATCATGCAGTAGTTTTTGAATACAATTTTTGGATTCCTTACTAGCTATCCGATACAGAGAATTTGACCAGTAGAGAAATTAGTGAGAAATACCTCACACTATCACTGGAAAACTGGCACTAATCCAAGACCTGGATGGTTGGCCCCACGCTAGCTCTGCGTAGCCTCTGTGTCAGCCTCTCTGGGGTCTGCATCACCTCTTCCACGAATATTCTATTTTCTATAACTTTGTTCCTCTGTCCCTCCAGTCTCACACCCTGGCTTTTAGCTCTAGAACTAGACTTCCCAGCTGAATCTCAGACTCCTTTTGAAGCTCTGCGCTGCCTCTGCGTGGCACTACACTACCTCTTCTAGATCTCTCTCTACCTTCTCTGTAATGTATCCCCGGATCAGGAAACTCTTCAACCAAAAAACTATCCCTGCCCCTCACTGCAAGAAATCTCCTTGATGACTTCTTTGGAAACTACTGCGCTTCTCTCTTGGGAAATCGATCTCATGATCTCACTCGATGTGTTCCAAATTCCCATTGAAGTCCTTCTTATAATATTCTCATTGAGTAATCAACGACCCATATTAAATTCTAATCAATGCCTTAGATCATATTGACTCCATCTTCATCTTCTTTTAGAAGATTCACACCCAGTTTTATTAATACCCTTTAATTATTTTAATTTCCTAAGTTTATACTTAGGCATCCATTAAAAATAATTAACTATTTTAATAAAATTGTCTCTGGGTGGAATTTCCCAAAAAAAAATTCTGGGTATTCTAGAATACATGTGTCCTAACATCCTTGCAAATTTTGAGGCTTAGAGAACATTCACTGCTACCAGAAATCAACACTTCCTTTCAGCAAGAAATGTGCTCTAGTAATGCAACCTGTTAAAGCATCATCCTGACTCTATAACATCTCCCTCTGCGCTACTAATGTCTTACATCACTACCCACCAACTACTGCACTAATGTTGCATAGTGCTGCTACCAACTGCATATGTACTGCAAATATACTATTGTTGCAACAGAAAATCATCCAAAATACTGAACCAAAGGTGTTCAATGTGATGCATATGTTGCTTGAGTTCTGATTGCTGCTAGTCTCTACACTGCCCCTCTGAAGTCTCTGTGTTGCTTTTGACTCAGCACTGTGCCAACTGCACTTCTGCCAACTCTACTCTACGTTGCTCAGTCTCTAACGCTCCTAGCCACTGCAATTGTCACTTTGACATTCCTCTCAACCAACTCACATTAGTCCATCCTACTACTTCTATTATGGGCTCACATAGAAAGGTATTGATCCACAGAGTGGACTACTCAATGGACCCTTCCCATCTCCAGTTCTTTCGAACTATAGTACTATATCACCCCACCTCTCCTCTGGAGATATCTGGGCAATCATGGAAAACTCCTCCTCCTCCATCCTTACGGTTGCAACCTACAGATCATGTTTCTCGTCCTTGTCCTTTTTCTTGAGAGGACACTGCCTAGCATAGTGACCAAATTCACCACACCAAGAACATTTGATCTTAGAAACATCCTTCTTCTTCTTTCGTTGCTCCTGCTACCCCTTTGATGCAAGGGCTGCATTCTCCTCCTCCTCCTTGGGCTTCGTCCCACTGCTGCTCCTGCCATCAATTTTACACTTAACTAAGTCTCACCTCATCTCTTCCTGTTGAAGAGCGACACACATCACTTCCTAATCCGATATTTTCTCTCTGCCCAGGATACTCTGGACAAATACTTTCCATTCTTCTGAGATTGAATTCAGGGACAACCTCACCATCTCTATAGGCTGAGGCAAAGATCCTACAACTGCCAACTAATCTCGGAATTCCTAAAGCTTTGATAGGAACGAATCAATGCGCTCCCCCTTCTCCATCGTTGTGGATCTCATTTTCTCTTCGAAGTACATCTTCTGCTGCTCAAAAGATCCTTGATACAATGTAGCCAAGGCATCCCACATCTCTTTTTACATCCCTTTGCTAGCAATGTGACATACAACGTGATCCCTCACTCCATTGAGGATCAATCACTTAGCCTTCACCATCTTAGCCTTGTACTTCTTGAGCGGACCTGCATCGACGGGTACAACTACCACACTATCGACATAGTTTTTGAGATCATTCTCATCTAGAAGGCAAGAGATCCTAGCCTTCCAGATCACATAATTGGATGCTCCGTCCAATTGATCTTGATCCATCAACCCATTAGTTGTCATCTCTTCCAACAAAAGTCAAACAGCTCTCTCTCCTCTGCGCAACTGCTAGGCTGGCCTACACACTGCCTAATATAGTTAGTAGATCTTCTCCTCACTGCTCAACAACTGAGAAATATAATTTCTTGGCTCAAAAATCATTGAAGAAGAAATTCACTAGTGAAGCGACACTGATCTAGGACCTGGATGGCTGGCCCCACGCTGGCTCTGCGCAGCATCTGCGTTAGCCTACACAGATCTACGTCAGACTCTCTGGGGTCTACATCACCTCTTCCATGGATCTTTTGTTGTCTATAACTTCGTTCCTTTGGCCATCCAATCTCACACCTCGACTTTTGGCTATGGAACTCGACTTCCCAGCTGAATCTCAGACTCCCTCTGATGCTCAGCGCTGCCTCTACGTGGCAATGTCCTACCTCTTCTGGATCTCTCTCTACCTTCTCTGCAATGTATCCATGGAATAGGAAACTCTCTAACTAGAAAACTATCTCTGCACCTCACTGCAAGAAATTTCCTCGATGACTTCTCCGGTAACTGCTGCACTACTCTCTTGGGAAATCAATCTCTTGATCTCACTTGATGTGTCTTCCAAATGCCCATCGAAGTCCTTATAATCTTCTCGTTGAGTAATCAACGACCCAAATTAAATTCTAATCAATGGCTCAGATCATATTTTCTCGATCTTCGTCTTCTTCTAGAAGATTCACACCAAGTTTTATTAATACCCTTTAATTATTTTAATTTCATAAGTTTATACTTGGGCATCCATTAAAAATAATTAATTATTTTAATAAAACTGCCTTTGGGTGGAATTTACCAAAACGATTTTTGGGTATTCCCGAATACATGTGTCCTAGCCTCCCTGCAAATTTTGAGGCTTACAGCACATCTGATGTTACCATAAATCAACATTCCATAGATACATTATTCATTCATTTACAAATAAAAATATGAGGAGATCCATACATCATCACTGCCATGATACATGCTTATAACCAACATAATAACAACAAAAATATATAGGATACATCAACCATAGAATCCACATATAAATCGGTGCATTTATACATAAGATACCAAGGAAAGAACCTTTTATTAATGAATGCAAAAGCCAACCCAGTATGAGACTACCACGTTCCACCCAACCATAGATTGGTTGAGCCAAATATCTCTTCAGCCAATCACCTTGGTGCCATATTCCAATCATGAATGTGGGACTCAAACCAATATAACCAACCAGGGCATCCAGAAGCTAAGCCACCTCATGCCCATCAATAGAAACCAGGCTTTACCATAATCCACATTGGATCGCTAGGCCAAAATAATAAACATGTAATAATAGACTTTACCATGATCCCCACCAAATCACTAGGCCAAAAGAAGCACGGATGCCACGGGATTTCTCCACCTACACTGTGAGGAATTTTTCTATCTCCTAGTCTCCTAGGATTTATCGCAATCCACATCGGATCACTAGGCCAAAATAATAAGCATATAATAACGTGCTCTACCATAATCTCCACGAGATCATTAGGCCAAAATAAGCATTAATGCCACTGGATTTCTCCACCTACATCGTGAGGAATTTTCCTGTCCTAGTCTCTCATGTTTTACCGCAATCCACACCAGATCGCTAGGCCTTAAATCGAGACTCCACCCTCTAGGATCTACCCTATATCCCACCATTCACCGAGAAGGATTCCTAGGGCTAACCAATGACAACCACCTCTAGGCTTTACTGAGGCACACAATACATGGCTTTACTACAACCCACACTCTAGTTCAGGGGTCACTAGGCTAGTGGCTTTACCGCAATCCATAGCCCATTTTAGGGATCACTGGGTCATGCATTATTTCTTTTAGAGATCCACCTCACTTAGCTTTGAATCCATCCAGAAATCCAGCTCAACGAAAACACGAGAACCCCATCACACCATGGCTATCCGGAAATGGCAAGGCTAGGATGAAAACACTATCACACCTAGTAAAACCCAT
The DNA here is from genome assembly GCA_000404065.3 of Pinus taeda. NCBI lineage: Eukaryota > Viridiplantae > Streptophyta > Pinopsida > Pinales > Pinaceae > Pinus > Pinus taeda. The sequence continues at coordinate 25,755 of APFE031082894.1, read as the reverse complement.
GTTATGACAACAAAGAACCTGAATTCCCGGCCTTCTTATTGATCATGCTTTGAAGGTAGATTTGATGAAGGTAATGTTTTCTTGCCATGAGTGTCCTTTTTGTCCCAGAAGTACCACACTTGTGAAGAACTTTCTCCCAACAATCATTGTTATCATGGCACCAAAGAGCTACTTCAAAAGAGACCACTGAAAGAAGTACTGGGGAAGCAATTGAGCAAACATCAGTGGAATTTCCATTGTATGCATACACTCAGTTATTTATAGAAAATTGGTCAAGACTAACATTGCGGCAAGTTAATGAAGATCTTTCAGCAAAGAGCCTTGAGGCAGATCTAGAGGACCGACAGGTTTATCTAAGTATTCAACAGTTAGGACTACAAGGTTGCATGCAGATATCCAGCCTTCCCATGTACAGATGTCATCAGCTGGATAGTCTCACACATTGATGAGAAGACTATGACATTGAGCAGTTCCAGTGGAAAAAAGCTTGCTACCTTTCGGGAAGAATATTATCAATGCATGTATCACTTTCCCCAGCCAGTGAATGATTTGAATTGGATCATTATATTGTTTTTCATTGATCTTGATGCGTTTGGAGTGGAAAAAGTGTAGGAATCAGCTCACATGACCGTTTTTACTGGTAGGCCCCAGTTTTGCAAAACGAGGTCTGAAACCTTCCGGGAGTGTTTTGAGGCATAAAATGAAGTTTTTTTGGGGAAAAACTTTTCCCCTTAAGTGCAACACCTTTCATGCTATTATACACACAAAAATCTTTCCAACGACGTAAGAATCACGTCAATCGAAGTATGAATGCAAAAGTTATGCCACTCAGAAGTTGACCTTCCTGTTTTCACACCTATGGTTTATGAGGACACTGTGTCAGCCCCCATTATTCATTGAAAATGGGCTAGCCACGTGTTTTTGATGTAAAAGACTCTAGAATATTCTATTGTGTAACTCTAGTTAAGAGTTGATGCTGTCAAAATTAACCACTAGTAGGCTACCAAGCTGTGTTATAACCGGGTCGCTAGGAGGAAGAGACATTCCATTCTTTCGAGAGCATTTTGTTCCATAGTTGAGCAAATATGACCAGGAGAGATAGGAGGTAGAGCACACAGAGAAGATCTGTGCACTGTAGTAGCCCACATGCCACAAAAATTATTTCTTTGTATCTGCAACCATATTTCCAAACAAAGAAAAAGAGTGAAGCAACCTCACCTTCCAGCTAGGTTTTCTCCCAAAAGGGTTTCCCAGAGAACATATTTTGTGTATTATGTGTGTGTGAGCTTATTTTGTCATTCTCTACTTTTCTACTTGATTTACTTTTACATTCATGGATTAATTACAGTTAATTTTACAGATCTAGAAACTAAATAAAATTGTAATAGTGTAGAATCTCAGATTTTTAATATAATATTGTCAAATCTGTTGTGACGAACTGTCTAGTGGAATATCCACAATAATTTACGAATCAATGAAGTTCATGGAATCATTCTTCTATGCTACCAACAACTCTGTGAACACAAAAGACATTGTCAAAGGTTGGGTGAAAGAGCCATCAAAGTTTCAATAGACACCCACCCATTTATACAAGACAAAGTCCCTCAAGAATGCCTACCAATGCTTGGTTATCTTGCTTGCAAGATCCATGGTTAGTAGAGCACAGAGACCTTTCTTGAAGGGTGGGCAGAGCACATAAATTGCCCACCCAAGTTGAAATGAGCTCTCCAACCAAGTTTGGAAGAGGTGTTATAATATCCTATATTATTATATTATGTAAACATTTTGACTTGGCCAAATTACACAAAATAAAGATAAAAGAAATTTTAAATTTTAAAAAATAAAACTAATAATTATAATTAATAATTAATAATTAAACTAGCCTAGATTCATTGTAACTCCGAATCTACCAAGTGCAAAGAGGAATCAAATATCTCCAGATATAAATATCTTTTAGAGTGAAAAGAGATGTGATCCCTCTTGACATTTGACAGATCCGGAGTTAAAATGGATCTATGCTATAGAGTCTTCTTCCTTTTACACATACTTACACTGAAAAACACATAACTTAACTTCTCCTCTAACCTCTCTCTAATAGATGGACAAATCTATTACATAAAATTCTAATACCCAACTCAACATATTCAATCTACTCTTTTGCTGAATAATCCAACAAATTTTTAATTTTGACTAAATCTATCCCTTATATGACAATTAAATGACACTCATTCTATTTTTACTACCAACAACATAGATTTCTTCTAATTTTACAAAAAGCAAAGATATTATTTGATATTAATTTAAATAAGTTTAAGGAAACCAACTTTCTTTTTTAAATGAATTGTGATTGGAACACCAAAATAAAGCCAACAACAAAAACCACACCAAAAAAACACAACTTATAAATGCTCCTACACTTAAAAAAAATATGTATATATATATATATATATCATTGAGACTAGTGACCAGGACTGTGAAGCACTAAACCACCAGGGATTGCTTGCCCTCGCAGTTTGGTCAAACATAGCCGTTGTAATCCTCACAGTTCACGTGGTCAAATATGCAGCCGTCTTTGACCAGAGGGGACGCACCGACACGCATGTGTTAGCTGGTCAAGAAATATCGTTTGACTTGGCAATGGGAATTGCCGTGTTCTGGCATCTCATTGACTACAACCACGGTGCCTTGATCCCTATATATAAACATAGAAGTAGCAGCAGCATGTTTCCTGTGGGGAGAAGATGAAGCGCAGTGTCATAATTATTAAACCATCATTCATAATGCTTCACTCCGTGTACGTATTGCTCTTTCTGCTGCTTTCTCTAACCATTGCCTCCCATGGCCACTCCAACCATGGTAACATCTATCTCAATCTCAATTAAATTACGAAAAGAATGACTGCCTTTTTATGGATTTTCTATTGTCTCCCGAACTTTGTGTTTGCAGGAAACGAGGTCCAAATTGGTATGGGCGAGGCAGATCCGTGGCGTTTGCAGGGCAGAAATACGAGACATTTAGAGCATATGACGAAGAATTATGGGTACCAGCATAGATCTGTGAAAATAAGTCAGAGGAGACAACCGCTGAAGCCGCCTCCACCGGTAGCTAACACGCGTACCCATTACAAGCCTCCCGTTCCTCTCCCTCCACCGCCACCTCCGCCTCCGCCATATGTCCGCTAAATCTATCTGCCATATGTGCGCTAAACCCGTTTGGAGGAAGTTGTGACATTAACAATAAGTGGATCCACTTTTTGAATTTGAATTTGCAATATCAATTTCAATCTTTGGTACATTAATATGTAAGGAGTCAAATAATTGCAACCTGCTAGCCAGTCCCTGCCTGCCTAACTTGTTTTTGGCCGTGGTAGATTGATTGGTTGTAAAACCAGTGATTCTAGTAATAGTAATAGTTGTCTTGTGGTGCCTAGAATGGAACTTTAAATTTATCTTTCATTGTGAAGTGGAAATATAGTTGTCTAGTGGTGCTTAGGCATGGAATTTTAAATTTATTTTTCATTGTGAAGTGGAAATTTGATGATTGACATTTATTTATTATTAAACCATTTGTTTTTAGTAGATATAGTTTTATGTTTAATGAAACTTAATATTTTGTGCTGTTATTTATAATTTTTTTGTAATAATATTTTGTGCTGTTATTTATAATTTTTTTGTAATAATTGGGAGGTAGGATTTAAGGTAGTTATTTTTATAAGAAGAAATTACAATATTTCATCAGTATAGATTTATAGATCTATTTTAAATACCGATCTAACATGAGCTTAGAGGGATCCAATTTCTTCATTTGTAATTATTTTTATGAGGGCCAGACAGGCTTACACATCATACTGCACTGGGCTGTAGAATAAGCCTCTCGGCTCAACTAATCTAACTCTATAATACAAAAAAATATTTATTAAATATATGCCAATGGCCAACTAAATAATGTAGCTTTTCTCAATATTCTTTAAAATTTCATTTCCATCTAATTATATGTCAATGATATAAATTTTATTGCCAACTAATTGTATGTCCAACTAAATAAATAATGTCATAACAGTTCCCATCTTGGTCTGATGTGCCTATAAAAATCTTATTTCCAACTAATTTTCCCAGAAATGATAATTAAAATTAGATTCGTCAGCGAAGTAGATTGTAATTTACCCTTAATCTAAATAATTACTGTGACTCATTAGAATTTAACCACTCATTAGAAGTTATGAAAAACAACTTACAAATAAAATTTTCAATTTCAATTTTTTTTTATTGATCATTTGCTACGTTTCAAAGTTTTCATTGGCCGTTATATTTTAAAAATGGAAAAAATGATCAGTAGAACGTCAATAGTACTAGTTTCTTTCATTTTCATTGAGTTTTTGTTCATCTTTGTTTTCAATTGTGCTTAGCTGGTCACTGACCCATTTTTTTCAATTTTCATAAATTTTCATTTGCAGTTTTAGGCAACTTGTTAGTAGCTGCTCCCTTAGAATTGTAACCTGAATCTGACTATGTGCATATCTTGAATTTTATTGCATATTATTTATTATCATATTTATTATTTTTTTTTGGGTAGTGATGGAATGATAGATGTTGTGGCTTACCATGACGTTGAACACTTTCCACTTTGCCAATATCTTCGTAATAAGTTCCCACCAAACCTCCCATGCCCTCTATTTCCATAGTTAGGAAGTCAAAGCTCTTTGAGGTGTGAGTACCAATTTATCAACATATCCATACACATTTGCACATTCCTTTGCTAGACTTTTGTACATTGATCACCATTGATTTATGTACCTATACTGCTTTGGTCCTTGAGTTACTAGGTTTTCTTTGACTTCACCTTGTTCATATTACACATACTACAATGTTTATCCCTTGTTTATCCCTCAATACACTAGCCTCCATAAAAGTGCCTCCAAGCACCTTATGTGTGCCATTTGTGTGTGTAAATCTTCATGTGTGTCACACGCTACCACATTTTGGGTTGCTTAAGTACTACAAGTGACCTACATTTTCCCTGAATGAGAACTTATTAACTAAGATTGTGCAAATGTGGAGGTTGCATGAAGGTAGATGTGTATTACAAGGACATCCAGAATCATTGAGCATCCTAACTAATATTTATTATTTGATAGGGATCCAAATTAGAGGGTAGAAGATCATTCTTGATCCGAGGTTAGACATATATAGATTAGAGGATTAGCTAGTTGGTTAGCATTTTAGAATGGCACAGGGTTTTGAGGAAGGCTCATTATATATCATAACCATTGATGAATTGTTGGCTTGAGTAGTGGCTACCATAGTAGCATGGATTTATGACTCCATGAAGAGTCATCATATCATTAAGAGTTACATGTTGATTGTTGAGCAGGTGGTATATGGTCATTTTTTTGCATGTGAATTTTTAATGAGGGTGGCCATAGCATTTCTAATTGATAGAGTGCTTTATCCATGATGGAGGGGATTTTAAATTTAGGTCCATATTGTGGTGTCTATTTATGAGTGAGTAGTCTCCCTATGGCCTTGCCTAGATATCTATTTTAGGGGCTTATGAGAGCCCAAAATACATGTTGGGTGAGGCTTTTGTGCCGATTTACATGGGGACTATTTTTACTCCAAAGTTCTTGGAGCTCTAGTGGAACTCACTAGTAGAGGTGCTCCATTATCCATATTCCAGGATGGATTATTGGGGATATATTGATACAACACTCCCTCATGGTCAGCAATGGAGTTCACTGGGTGAGAAGTAATTTATGTTTAACTTGGTTTGATTTTTGTATTATATAACGGTGTGTGATTAATGTGCTTATTGTGGTGATATGATGATCATGATATTTTATTTATGAGCATGTGATTTGTCTTGTTAAGCAAAATGTGAAATACAAAACTTGATTAAAAGACATTGAAAAGACCATGAACAAAAAGAAATAACTGCAAGGAAATAAAAATAGCACAAGGAGATTGATAATGGAGTTCACCAATGTGGGCTACATCTTCAAGTTTGCTTCCAAAGGAGGGGCCTCTTCAATTATGATGCAAAATGACAAAAATTACATCAAAGTCCTCAATCTTGTATGCCCCTACCTTATCTTATTATCTTACATTGTTTTATTAACCCACTTGTTGAAATATTGACTTTTGTGTTTGATTCCAATAAGTATTATTAGTATATGTATGATGTACGCATATGCTAGTGCTTACTCACACCTCACACGAATATGTTAGTATTCTAAAACTTAAAATGTTAAATGATTAAATAAATGGTTAAATTTAACTAATGGTTAATCTTGATTAGTGTTTAATTAATATTAAAACATGGCTTATACTTATTAAGTTATATTTGAATATGCTTAATAGTATTAAATTGATTAGGTTCCTTTGACTATGTAACATTCACTGATATAACTTGATATTATTATCTTATTGTTTACTACCCTTCAACCTAACAAGTTGTCTCCTCAAATTTATTTAAAGATTAAATATTATCATTTTATTATTATTTATTATTTTAATTATTATTTCATTTCTCTCAATTTGACAAGATGTCTCATCAAAGTTATTTCAGCATAAGGCATCTCAAAGGGGAAGTGAAAGTCATTGAATATAAAGAGATGGGGGAATGCATGGGTTTAACGGTAGGTGGTTGAAGTGGGTGAGTGGGGGCGGCATAAGAGGAAGGAGGACGAGAGGAGAAGGGGGTAGAGACTTTGTCTTTTTTTTTGCTTTTTATTTTGAAGGGAGAGGGTGGAGGAGAGACCAAAAAGAAGGGGAACTCAAAAGATTGGTTGTAGTTGGAGAGTGTTGGACTTATTTTTCTAGACACACTACACCTATTTTTGGACTTGGGATCGAAGGCTTATGGAACTTATGGAGGTTCCCCGACTTAGGAAGTTGGATAAACATTCCTAGTTAGCAAGGTGGCAAATTCAATCAGGCGACTCCATCAGGAGCTCCATAACTGAGCTATTGTATCATAACCAGGTATGTATTTTGTTGTGATTTAGTTCATGTGAATGGTTGTAAATCAAATTTTTTATTTAATAAATCATGTATTATATATATTTCATTGTCAAATAAATTGAATTGAATTATTTGGTTGCAAATAAATCATTTTGTGAAATTTTAGTAAAATTTTGGTTAAATTAGTTTTGGTTAGAGGACCCCGAGTTGGGTCCTAATAAATATTTAAATCTAGCTCTCTATTATGTAGCTATACAATAACCTCTGAGAACCATAGAAAACACTCTATCTTTTATATGGTCTCTGAAAGGGCACAAAATGAATATATTTATTACATTCACAATGATAAAACCGCCAATATATGCAAAGGGTTTGGCCTTTCTATCACACAAATAAGCTATGACGCGTTGACAACCGGGATGAATATAAAATATTGGGGCACACCCAACCCGGGGTAAATTACTATAAATACATTGATCTAATCTAATTAAGCAAAACACTAAATTTGAAATTACATGTTAAATGCATTGTATCCCAATTGTTTTACAAACAATTTGATCTTATATTTATATTTTCTAAAGTTCTTTTGTGAACTAGGCATAGGCATTATACATAAATTATTTAATAGTGTGGCCTTGGTAGGCCCACGAGAGGAGGTGAAATATAGCCCTTCATAGTAATGCATAGCCTACATGTTTTATCTAAAAACATGTTGACTTTCTCAACATGAGGAGACTACTAACATTAAAGGGAACAATGATTTTTTAATTCGATTAATTCATTGTTGAAATTAGGGATATTAACTATTTGGGGCTAATTCATACATGTTGTATAGCTACACTTAGGCATATGTTTATTTCATTAGTATATGACCTAGGAAAGTAAGAGTTCCTCCTTTGTTCCCCAATATGTTATAGGGGGTTCCTCACACACAAGATGAAGCATGATAGTGACAAAGTAGCTATGGTGAGTGACTTCCTAGTTGCTAGTGAAACTATGCATTATTTAATTTTGACGTGAGGATGTATGAGTTGTTTTCCTTATCTTTGGTGCATTTACTAACAACAATAATAATAGGAAGTGCCACAATTTCACTCCTTTGCATTATGTGGGCAGGATTATTGAGCATAAAAGACTTTACAAGTGATCAAATATTTTACTAAGGGACTTTTATCATGATCTAGATTTTTCTCTTTACTATAGGACTAGGGGGATATTAGTCTCCTAATATGCATCAAATACTTTTGTTTCTTTTTAAGATGTTCACAACAATTCAACTTACATTCAACCGCCTTGTTGGATATCCATTCACCACCCCACATATTCATGCATGGAGTATGATGTTTCCCAAAGATGGGGTGGGGTTGTATTGAGTTGGGTAATGGATTATGTAGCATTTGATATGTTGGGTAGTTAGGATGATCTTATTGTACACCTTCTATAGTATCCTTATGTAGGAATATACTAATAGGTAGGAGAATCACACATATCCCATAGATGAACCTGTATAGGAGAGGGGTAATATACTCATGTTAGTTTTATTTGAGATAAAATATTTTTTTTATCGTATTTAATGTGTATCTTATTATCATAATATTATACATAATCATATAAGTGATCATCAAATACTTTGTAGATGTAAGATTAATTGGGGATGGTATGTCTCCACAGAAGAGGACGTCAACATTGTCCATGTTGATAATTTTGCATCAATGCACTAGCATATACCTTAGTGCAATTGATTGGGGCTATTGATATTCGAATTCTAGATTTTTTATGATATTTATAATTTTTTATTGGCTTTGGGTTCGCACAAATTAGAAACAAAGATGTCATAGGACATCGATAGCATCAACATCTCCTTAAGAGCATTCCATAAGAATTAGTATGGCTATTGTATCATATATTTGGGGTCCTTGGTGCATTGATTAACTCCTATGATAAGCATAAAATGTTGAGACATGCTCATGATCATGTTGTTGATGCTCCTATTGATTCCTATTATTGTCCTATCGTTGTTGCTATGGATCTTGATGCTTATTATACTACTCCTACTCTTGTTGTTACTCGTCTTAGATGCTTATGCTCATGATGATGCTTCTTCTCCTTGTGATGATGTTGATGTGATAGGTGCTACTACTAAGGTCGATGGTACTGATGATGGTGTTTTTATCAATGCATTTATCGTTAATTCTACAACTATACTTAGTCTTTTTATCCTTATTAGGATTGAAGTCCATAGTACTAATATTAATGAGAAGTAGAGTGATTAATAAATGTGTATATAAAATTACATTTAAATATTAAAATATATTATTTTTACCTATTCTTATAATAATATGTTTATTAATGTAGTTTGATGTCAGTATGCATAATATCAACCTTTTTTCATATTTTTTGTAAAACATATGCTTGTTTAAATTCAAATTAAATGACGTGTCAACTTAATTAACTACCCTTTTTATTGAATTTATACATTTATATTACATCTTTTATGCAAATTATTGTATGAGATTTTATATTAATTAAATTAAAATTCAATTTAAATTAATTATTTTATATAAATTTCACATAAATAATTAATTATGAACAATATTGTAAAATTAAAATTTTTATATCATGTATAATTAGCCATTGACATTACAATTTTGCACATATTAGTTTTAACATAAATTAATTAATTATAATAAAAATATAATTAACAACTTATACTAATAATCATTACTATATAATCAAATAATAGTGTATATTTTATATAATGAAAAATATTTAATTGAGAACTTTTTGGTAAAATCATATTAACCCTACAATATAATTTACTCTTACTGAAATTATTGCTCCAACCATATAAATCACAAAATTTAAAAATAATAATAATTATAAATATATAATGAATTATAATCATATAAAAATAAATAAACCATTGATTAATAATTTACGACAAGAATACAAGGTGTAAATGTCATTAACCTCTAACACAACCCCACTTTTATATTACGTTTCCATCCAGGTAAGTCCACATTTTTTCCACACATTACATTTTATTAGTTTTTTTTAAGGACAGTCACAAAATATTTTTTTACGTCTTTTCATTATTAGAATTTCTGGAGAATAGAATTTCAGATAAAATAAAAGAGGTGGAAAAAAGATATATTATCAATGAATAAAACTCTGAGACATTTGAAAGTATATATTATAATAGAATTTAAAATTGGAAATAAAATTTATAATTTTTTATAAAATATCAAAAATTTCAACATATTTAAAGAAAAAAAATCATCACAATGGTAAGAACTAATTTGAAAGCCCCTCTATAAATTTAAAGGAGATTTAAATGAATAATTTATAAATTATGAAGTTATTAAGGTTTTATAAACAAGGTTGCAAGTTATACTATTTACATTTTTGGAAAAACTTTATAGCTAAGTATGTTTCAGCTAAAAGAAATTGGGATAGTTTTTTTTTTTGGATTTTTTTAGTTATTAGTACAAATTTTGAAAATGTTATTGTTATCATGAAATATAATTCGCTAATTTTAATCTCACTTCTTCATTCCTATGAATATTACTTAGATGAAATAAATATAATTGGCTAATTTTAAATAGTACTAATACAACATAAATCATGCCTTATTGAATTCTTCGATAATCTCATCATAGTATCTTACAATCTCATTTCTTTTTATAATATCTTTACGCATTAATATTAGATATGTTTATAGTGATATTTTCCATCATAAAATTTTTTATAAACTCCTATATCAATAGAAACAAACTAAATTAAAATGCTTTATATGATCTAAATTCACATCTAAATACATTTCTGATTTAATTAAATAACCTTGTAGTTTTAATTTCTGGTTTTTTGTTCTCTTTTTTTATTTCGGCCCTAAAATCTAAGCTAATCTAAAGGTTTGCTAAAGATTATAACCACTATGAATATTTAATAATTAAATTATTTAATTTAATGTTAAATTATTATTAATTTTTTATGAAGAAATATTTTTGAAGATTAAATTATATTTTTAATTTAATTTTAATTTTAAATAATTTTTGTTTTTTTTTAAAATATTTTCTAACTGAGTAGGGTAAATGTTTGATAAGTCAAATTACATAAGTTACTTAAATTTATATAATATTATAATTATAATTTAATATTATAATTAATAACTATACCACTCTAGATATCTTAATTTTGGATTATCGAACTGGAGAGGGATGAATCTATTTTCACTTTAAAGGGATTGAATCTCTTTTCACTTTAAAACGGATTTGATTCCTCTCCATGGTCGGTAGATTTAGAGTTAAGATGGATCTAAACTGATTATAAAAAATGAAATATGGTGAATTAATGAAGATAAGTTACACTTTTGGGCCAAATGTGGTGATAAAATTTCAAATTTTTTATTTTTTTTTTGATCAAGTTGAAGCCCTCAAAATTCATATAAGCATTGTGAATTTTGATTCGGGGTAAAAATACAATCTGTGGAGAATTATGTTGTTGTCCTAATGATAATTTTTGCAAAAAAAATTAGTGTCATATAATCTGTCAATTTTCCTATAAATGAAATTCTTGTCCTTGCAAATTTTCACACATCTTAAGAGGTATGTATGTGTTTGCGTATCATAACTTAGTCTAAAATGCTTATCTTATATATATTTATATATATTATTATATATATTATTATATAAGCATGGATCTACACAAAGAACTAAGTTTTCCATATAAAAAACATTTTTTAATGCAAAAGTTATTATTTATTATTTCAAGTTGTCAAAGTATATTTTCAATTGCATTTTAGAAACACGAGATTTTTTTCATGTCTACATAAATGAAAATCAAAAATACCCTTTGAAAAACCTAAAAAATAAAATAATAAATTTTTTGAAATTTTTTAATTGATATATTTTTATTTTATTTTTATTCAACTTTTTGACCACTGTCCAAACACCACTTGACAAAAACACACACATATTCCTAAGCTTTATTTTTATCAACAACTCCAAATCTTATTGGCTATGAACACAAACTTTCAAAATCATCATTTTCATATTCCTTCTTCGATGGTAAGTAAGGATATGGCATCGAGAAAATGTAGGTAAGTCAACCTACTTGGATTAAAAATATGCAGGAAACTCGAAATACGTAAACAATGAACATAGTAATCCTCCACAAGCATAAGATATCTTTAGTTTGGCCTAACCACATGCACTATGGAGTATGTTACAAAGTCATTTTTTTCTCCTTTAGTTTTCCGTAGATGTAATCTAAAGTCTTGATTAGTATGTATTTGGACTCAAGTCATGTTCATAATTAATTCCTATGTCTTAACTTCCTCTTTAATTTATAAAGAGAGCGACTTAATTGTGAAATAAATTAAATATATTGTAGGTATTTTGGGTTGGGGAGAGGTGATGTAGAGTATCAAGATGTTTATATTATTAGGGGTATAAGAAAATGTGTCTAGTAAAAATAGTATTTTTTTTCATCATTGAAAATATATATTATATTGGGAAGGGGTTCAATAAAATAAAAGTATTTGGTGATATATTTATAAATATATAATGAAATCAAGGATATTTTTTAATATATCATGAATATAGCTATTATGATATAAGTTGAAGATCTTAATGAATCATGTAATTGTCTTTTATTGGAAACATTGTATGAAATAATAAAAAACACTTCAATTACAACAATGAATACTATATTGAAAAATTTCTTTACTCATTTGCATGTCACAAAAACAAAATCCAACTTGCTACGAATGCAATTCCAACTCTTGAATGACAAGCTAAGGACACTAAAAAGTCAAGGGAAAGATAAGAATTCCAAATCAGTTCTTATAAAGAACAATCGTTTATATGAGATCAATATTTTTCAACATGTACTTTAAGCAAGTCAAATAGTTGATGTTGAATTATAAGATAAAGCATAGTTATACCAAAAACAATTTAAGCTACGAAGTGATATGTTTTATTTGACATTACAAAAGAAAACATTCATGAATGTATAAAAGAAAACAAAAAAAAGTAATAATCTTTCCCAAGCATGGTAAGAGTTGGGGAAGAATAAAAATTGAACATTAATAAATTGGACTTAAGATATAATATATACATCAAATTTGACATTTTTAATTGTCCCAAATCAATTCATTTTATGTGTCAGTGTTTTTACCAACTCTATGAAAAGTGTTAATGCAAAAAACTTTTAAAATGTCAACATTGTCATTGAGTTGGATATGTGGAGACAAAATGCTTTGATCTCCATCATTGTCTTCATTGTGAGAAGACATATCATCATACAGACAAATGTTGAAAGAAGAAGGTTAAGAAATAAACACTTCAGTATGTCTAGATTTGTTCTTGGCGATGGCATCTAGTAGCCATGATTTTATGTAGTTTTTATTATCGAGTTCAAACACATGTAATGATATAGTTAAATGATGAAGTTGCAAAAACATATGGCTTTCAATGTTTTAAATTAACAGTTACCAATGACGATTTTGGGCATGACTATGACCCATTTCTAAATGTTTTCTTGAAAATTGAGTTGGTGACTCCAAATGGCACTATATTATAGATTAAGAGGTGGTACATTGATGAGTGAAATGGTTAGTGAAAAAAAAGAGCCATTGAATAAAGTGAAAATGGCTAGTTTTCAGCCAAAACCACTAGCTACAATGATGAATTAGTTAAGGGTAACCCATAAGAGAACCCTTGATGTCTCACATTTTAATTGATAAACATGTGGAAAAAGGGAAATAAAAGACTTAAATGATTGTAGATAATAGATGTATCCTACTTAATTAATTGTAGATAATAGATTTAGACAAACAAAACACCAAATTTGAAATTCTTTCCATTTATTGTATTTTTATGTAACATGCACTAATATAATTGATTTTATCTCAACATGATTGATTCATGATTTCAACAACTCTATTTGGACACCTAGTTTACTACTCCAATACTAAGATATTGAACTATTTGGCAAATAGTTCAATATCTTACAACTAGATGATACAAGATATTGATTGACAATGTTTGCGTGTCATATTTTTAGAACAATCATTAAGAGAATTTTAAAGTAAAAAACGTGCCTAAAAATAAAAATTGTACTATAAAAATCAACATTAAATTATAGGATTTAGAATGATCAATTTAACCAAAAGGGTAAATATTTTTGAAGAGGAAGAAACAAAAACTATTTTGTTTAATTATATTTTCAATGTATCTTGTTATAGGTTTATGAGTTGCATGTTGGCATTCAGTCGACGCAAAATCAAAGCTCACATTCAATGAGTACTCATACCGCATACTTTTGATAGACCCATAGTGAGATAAACTAGAAATACATGCTTCCAATGAGTACCCACTTTGCATACTTCTGATAGATGCACAATGAGATAAACTAGAAATACATGAAAAAAATCATGTATTTCCAGTTTATCTCATTGTGGGTCTATCAAAAGTATGCATAATGGGTACTCATTGGATGTGGATTTTTATTTCACATCCATATAATGCATACACTTGAAACTTGAGAAAACCTATAAGGAGATAAGTCGAAAATACTACTAAAAATAAAGTCTGTTTTTTGTTTCTTTGAAAATTCTCTTCTTTTATTAGTTTAACTATTATTTTATTATTTTCCTTAAGAAGCTCATTTTTGACTTCAAAATTTTTGCTAATGCTTATGGACATTTGTTGAACTAGATGGTCATTTGAACTAGCATAGGACAACTAGATCTATTGTAGTATTATTTGCCATTTGATTGAGTTCTCAAACATGTATATGGATGTCCCTGAGTTGGAAATGATTCTTCACTTTTCATGGTTAGCTACCATCAAATATTGGAGATCAAATGAGTGAAAATCAACATTTTGGTTCACATGCATACATAGTGAGGTTTTCCATATTTTATGAGTTTTCAACATCTAGATTCAATAGTTTTCTAGATAGATCTTCATTGAGGCACAACCTAGGAGCTTCAAATTGAAGACTTGAGATCATACTAATTTATGCAGTAGTTCTTACTTTCGCCCTAATATAATTAATAAAACTTTATGATTGAGGAAAGGATTATTAGCGTTGTGACTCCCTATACAAGCATGATGACCTACACCACCTTTTTGTATGACACATTATAGGATATATAGTGCTTATTCGAAGTATGCATTGGATCCTATTTTTCCTTATATGAGGTGGTTATATCCATATACTATAAATTTGTATTACTAGAATGAATATTGTGATAAAAAAACGACTTAATATTTCTGACGTTTTGTTTTATCACATCTCATGCATAATTTAACCATATGAATATTTTTTAAGTATTTTAAATTTTTTACCTATTTTAATTTTTTAAAATATGTAATATTATTATTGCTCACAAATTTGAAAAATTAGAACACTAGTTAGTGTCTATTTTTAAGGATAAGGGTATCTTATAGATACAACACCATTTTTTATGACTTTTTCTCATAACCTATACTCTTATATCAAACAGAAGTTGGTATATATATATATAAACAATACTTTATAAATTTATTTCAGTTAAAAATGATTTAATTAATTTAGAAAAATGAATTTTTTTTATAAATATTATTTTGAAGTAAAATTGTGTGTTTATATATATAATTTTATTTTTTTTGTTAGGTAATGTGAGTTCTGAGATAATTGACATATCTAATTTTTCATTTAAGTAGTCTCAATTCAAGGGCATCTAAATCATCAAAATCACTCAGGGATCACAGTCTTGGGCCACACTTAGTATGATTGGATTTTTTCCCATGGAGTTTTGGATTTGTCATTTAAGTAGTCCCAACCCAAAGGCATCTAAGCCATTAAAATCACCCAGGGATCACACCTGTCTTGGGCCACACTTAACATGGTTAATTTTTCCCATAGAGTTTTAAACCATTAACTTTTACACCATGCCTTAACAAAACACTCTATCACCATATGCTCTACTCCTCTTGGAAAAAAGACAAAAAAAACAAAAACAAAACAAACTAACAACTAATAACCAAAAAACAAAAAAACATATATTA
>APFE031082892.1:0-12266 GCA_000404065.3 Pinus taeda | reverse complement strand
ATGGTTTTCGGTCCATGGTTTTGGATGCGATGGTTTTCGGTCCATGGTATTGGATGCTTCGGAATGTATAAATATGTATTGTAACATTGAAAGGAACATAATAAAAAATCAAGCTGGTAGTCCTAGTTTCGGGATCTAGTGGGAAATCTTTGTGTGTATGTGTTTTATGTGTTATGCTCTCACATTTTTATTTTTCCTGTGATTTAGAATTCTTATGCAGGTAACTTCTGTACAGGGTTAAAACCTACATCACTGTCCTAAAAAAACCAGTGATAAATTTCATGGAAATTACCTCCCATTTCCACTATGGAATCAAAATCGGATGTAGAATTCCACCTGGATGCTTACACTCTGCCTTCACCTACTGACAATCCAAGCACCTAGCCACAAATGCTACTATGTCTCTCTTCAAATTCAGCCAATAACAAAATTTATTCACTGCTATGAGAGTCTTCTAATAATCTAAGTGACATGAATATGGTTTCGAATGAAACTCTCTGAATATCACCTTCATGTGCTCATTGTTATCTGGCACATATATTTTGTCTCTAAACATAACCAATACATCTGCCATGAGATGATAGTTGACATCGTGTGGATCTACATCTATACCTATACCTGTACATGTACCACTACATGTACCAGTACCACCACTTGTACCTCTACCTATACCACTACTTGAACTCTGCTGCAACTTGTGCTCCATCTCAATATACCTAACATCCTGCTGACCTTCCTACAAGATCCTATCCTATAAATATGTCTTGTAGGAGCTCATAATGGCTATGTGATTTACCTGTAGCTATCTGCTAAGAGCATCTCCCACCATGTTCTCTTGACCTTTGATATACCTAATCTCAAAATCGAACTCGCTAACCGTGGCCAACCACTAACCTTGCCTACCATTCAGATTCACTTGATCGCTCATCAATACAAACCTCATGCCCAGAAGATAGTGCCTCCACATATTTAATGCATGCATGATCACTGCCAACTCAAGATCATGTGTTGCATAGTTCCGCTCGTGCTCATTTAGTTTCCATGAATCATATCATACAACTTGTCTATCCCACATAAGGACTCCACCAAGTCCTCTCTTGCAAGAATTTGTACATGATACAAACTATTTGTATAGATCTGCAATCTTTAACACTGGTGCATGTATCAACCACCACTTGAGCTGCTTAAAATTGGCCACACATTCCTCTGTCCATTCAAACCTCTTACCTTTCCTCTGCAATGATGTCATAGGATAAAAAATATGTGAGAAGTTCTTAATTAACCTCTTGTAATAACTTGCTAGCCCCATGAAATATCTCACCCCATCCACATTCCTGAGAGCTGCCCAGTCCAGGATATCTCTTCCCTATTTTGGGTCCACTATTATGTCATCCTTGGAAACCACATGTCCCAAGTAGTGTACCATGTTCTAAAATAAACTACACTTGTTGAGCATAGCATACAACTATTTCTCTCTCAACAATGTAAACATTGTTGCTAAATGCTCACCATGCTCTTCTTCATTTTTGGAATATACGAATATATCATCAAGGAACACAATAACAAACTTGTCCAAATACGGACACAACAAAGTATTCATCAAGCACATAAAGGTAGTTCAAAAATTAGTTAAACCAAATGGAACTACATTAAACTCATAATTCCCATACCTAGTCCAAAAAGTTGTCTTGTATAAGTCCTCTTCTTTAATGCGTGCCTAATGATATCCAAATATTAGATCAATCTTCGAGAAAATTGCTTCTCCCTTCAACTAATTGAACAAGTCATCAATCTTCGGTAACAGATATCTTTTCTTGATGTTAACTTTGCTTAAATACCTATAGTCAATAAATAACCTGAGAGTACCATACTTGTTCTTCACAAACAATACTGATGTGCCCCATGGTGATACACTTGGCCTAATGTACCCCTTTTCAAGCATTTGCTTCAACTGCATCTTGAACTCTACCACTTAGGTGTACTCATCCTGTAAGGTGACTTTGATGTCGGAGCTGCCCCTGGCACCAACTCAATAGAAAATTTTACTTCCGTGTGATGTGTCAATTTTGAAATATCCTCAAGAAATACATCTTGAAACTACTGTAGAACTGGGTACCTACACAAAAGCTCTACATCCTCAACTTCCTTACCTTTTTAACTAGAAATATGTATAACAAATAACACACACCTTTTCCCAAAACTATGTTTGGCCTGCATAGTTGTCACCATTTTAATTGATGTTTATTTCTTCTTACCCCGTAGGACTCTTTATTTTCCGTTATCATCCATGAACTCAATGGCTTTCTTATAAGAATCATCCTTGGTTCTATGAAGGTACAACCAATCCATGCCCAACAACATATTTCCTATGGAGGAGACTTCTTTCGAGGGTTTGGAGTCATGTCTTCTTTGCTTTCCCATTTATGTTTGTTAGATATAGCTTGAAGTTGTTCGGTTTTGTTTGAAGGAACCATTTTGGAAACCAATTCTTGAAAATACTTGAGAGCGGGCACTAAAACAATATTTTTTTACATTAACAGTTTTTAATAATTAATTCATTGCATGATTATCCATGAGAGATAAAGCACAAACACATAGATTTTAAAGTGGAAAACCAAACTAGGTTAAAAATTACTTGAACGTCTTGCTATCAAAACCAATTTATTACATCAATTGGTGAAGACACCAATCAACCTATGGGAGATAGTAATTCCAAAAATAATCACCAACTTAGTAGAACTTGTAGGGTCTAATCTATAAGAAAACATTGATCCCCTAATTGAGCACCAACTTAGCTTCAAGTTATTTCTTGGATCTATTGTCAAACTATTTTTGGTCCTCAATTCTTCAGTGACTTTTCATTTAACCATGAAAACCTTACTTTTTCACCTTCAAACCTGATCATAGTCACTTCTCCTACACTTTCCTTGTCTTCATCTTGAATTATTCACACCTTTCTAATCATTAGTTTGTAGATGTCATTGTTCTTTGTTGTCTACACTTGTAAAACGTTGGTATGCTAATTTAGGGCTTCAAAATATTCTACACATGTTATGGATTTTGAACCTCTTCAAATTTACAAAATTTAATCATGATATGTTTCCTTATCCTTTTACATTTCCTTTTCTCCTTAGGGTTTTATCCTCATGAATTATGCACAAAGTAATCACTATTATGGTTATCTTCTTATGGGTATCCTCCTTTAACACCTATGACTAGCACACACCATAATTCCCACATAATTATGTTCTACATTCACATTTTGGTCTGCAACACAAATTCCCTCCAAAGGGTCAACTTCACTCCGCTTTGATAGACCTACTCCATGTTGATTTTCCATATTTCTTAGACTAATAATTACTTCCAATGATTTTATCCATTAATTTATCTCATGTTACATTCATCATTAAGAAATTACACATAGAAAATATTGAACAGTAAACAATAATTCTAATAAGATCAAGGAGACAAAACCAAATAAGAGGACACCAAATTTATCTTGGGAAATCCTCAAACCAGGGGAAAAACTCAGCAACCTTTTCTTGGAAAAAAATTTCCACTCAACAAGGAATACTTCTATTATTTTCAATAAAAATAAGAAACAAGAATAATCAAAATAAAACCTAGGTCAAAGTTTGTCAACCAACATAAGAGTAGTCTCAAATATTCAAACAACTTGAGCATTAGATTTTTTTTTTCCTTCTCTGCAGTCCCAGATTAGGCCTAATATTTGTCCTTCTATCTAACCCTAGATTAGGCCTCATATTCATCGTTGTTTCTAGCACTAGATTAAGCCTCATATTAACCCAAAATTGTGTCTTAGATTGGTTTGAATTCTCTCTTAGAAGTGATCTCAAGCCTTCCTCATAACAAGAGTATGAATAGGTTATTTATAGTGAATGTATGAGGCTAAATAGGTTTGTCTATTTGGGTGAGATGACTTGAACTTGTAGAGGAGCTGAAATTACATTTGGAAGGAAAATTTGATAATTTAAAATTAAAATTTTTCTTTATTTGATGATGACATAAAGTAAAATTTGTATTTGTCAATTTTCTAGGGCTTATACAAATTATGGAGACTGAGTGAAGCTAAAAAACTCCAATAGTCCACACCAACAAATATATTTTTCTTCTCTACCTATATAACAACGAATATACTATTCTTAGTTGTGGGTACACTCTATTGTCTACATAGTCCTTAACATAGGTATTTCACACAGGAATACACCCTTATTATAGAGAATATACCACAACAAATAAACTCCTTTAATAACTAGGCTCTTCCAAAGTGAAAACACATAATAATTTGTTCATTCCTCCATTAAATTGTTAGGTAAGAGAACCACAGGGAAATTTTTCCACCTCAGGCCCTATCATAGAATAGACATAGAGACGATTTCAAAATTCCTAGCCTTGCATAGTTTCATGCCACATATATGTTGTTAAAAAAATCTTGACTTTTTCATAGGTTTATGCCTTAGAGATTGTCTCAAAAATCATCCTTCATGCATAGATTTATACCTCACTATATTTCCATTTAAAAGGGGAGAATAACAATCATCCCTTAGGAATGACCTACTCTAATAAAGGGAAAAGATACCACACATTGGATAACACACTAAATACCACAAAAGTCTATCCAAAATCCATCCTACAATTGCTCCATAAATATGCCTTGAGGTTTTTTTTAGCTCAACCTTGGTTTATTCTATAGTTAGCCCTCATACTTCCCATAAAATATTGATCTATCTTCCTTAGCTTAGCTGTAAGGCTAGCACGAAGATCTTTTATCTAGATCAATGAGTGAGTGTGTGTACAAATTTCCCTCGCACATGGGAAATAAATAATAGATAAGGGGGTGACCTTTTTGGGGGGTGATTGAACCTTATCATTTCCCTTTAAATATGATTTCAAATTTAATTCTTTTGAAGGGGGGATGACATGAACATGAATTCTTAAACGTTTTTAAATATTGTATCACTCTAGGGGACAACATATGGTAGGGCCTAGAATATATCGTAGTCATTCAAAAAATCATTTATCTTCCACCATGAAGACTTAGATGACAAGCCATCTACCACCAAAAAGGTCTTAGAGAGGACCATTTGATGATGAGAGTCTCCCCTTACATTTTTACTGAACTTGAAAACTTTTCACTTAATCTCCCAATGAATTTCTTGACTCCCCCTCGCTTTGATATCTTCTTCTATATTTACTTTGACAACACTTCAACACTTTTGACTTCGACATTAATGAAAACACTTCAACAATTAGTGATATTAAAAATATCAATTTATTTAAAAGTTGTAAAATTATATTAAAATTATTATTCCAGTAAAAGTTATCAATTGAAAATAGATATTTAATTTTATTGTTTCATCCAAATTAATATTTAAATTTATGAAGTGAAATACCTATCATATATAATATAAAAACCCTCTAACATATGTTGATATGCATGATAAATATAGAAATTTGTGATTATAGAATATGTGTTAGAAATACTCAAGGGGGGGGGGGGGGGGGGGGGGTGGTGGGTGGGGTGGGGTGAAATCAACATTTCTTAGCAATTAGAAAACTTTGAAATATTTTTAAGAGCATTAGTTAATATTAAATTATTATTAATATTTATCTAGTAACAACAGTAAATAAAAGAACACAATAGTCACAAGAATTTTAGGGGATAAACCACCTCTAGGTCAAAAACCACTAAATGCTTTTCTAATAAAATCTTTAATCTTCAGCCCCAACTGAAGTGAAAGTTACAACTTCTTAGAATTATAGAAAATAGTTCTTCTCTATCTCCCATTAGAAGGACTCCCCAAAACCCTGGTTTCTTCAGCAGTAAATTGAATGGATGCCCCAACATCGTAGACCAACCTACCACCATGAAATGTTCACCGGCTCCAAACTGTAGGCGACTTCATGGACCTACCTAACACCTTCCCGACACCCTATAATTATTAGAAGTGGGTCAAGAGTGTTTACTCTCGTACTAGGGAAAATGATCCATGATACAATATGATTTACAATGATTTTCGTGTACTTGACCGAACATCTAATCACAATATGATCCCCAACTGAACCATCACATCATCCCAACAGAGACTCCTATACCTCCCAATGATGCCTCTTCGACTTTAGGTAGATTGAATCTTTTATAATAATTAATCTTTTAATTATGAATCTTTTAAAAATTTACAATGATGACTCTTTGATAGCACTAGCTTTTTGACAAGACGTGACACTTGACTCGACATTGCTTCTTGCATCACTTGTAGCTGTTGAGGTACAATTGTTATTGCTTCAAGTAATGGCACTTTAGCATTGCATGTCCTTCTAGTATGTGTCCGAGTTATTCTAAAGTTTCATCCTTCCTTGTTATAGCCGACTTACCCTTGATGGTTCATGTGTGGTCCTTACTGTAGTGATCCTTGAATGCATACTTTGTCTTGCCTTCTAGGAGCTCTGTATTGAATCTTTTGTATCTATGTAATTTCAGATCTCCAATGTCTAAAATTACGTCCTGTGGTAACGCTATGATTCCTCTCTCCAACCCTATAGGTCTAATCAATATTAGATTCTTCAAGAAAGAGTTATGCCCAATCACCCATGATGAACTTATTATAGACTTGTTCAGTAGAGAGAAATTGCACAAAGTGCCATGTGTAACTTTTTTGACCTTTGGCGCTAAGAATGATACCCAATAAATGACATTTCATCCTCTTTCTATAATGTTTTATGAATTTTAATCCAATTCTCGGAGAGAAAGTTATGACGATTGTTCAAAGCTCACCTGTTTGACATGGAATTCAGGAGCATGTGAAAACCCTAAGTTCCTCAGATCATATCCGCGAAAATATAGAAAACCAAGATTAAATTTCGGTCACAAGGGTCATCAATAGTTCAAATCAAATAGGTTTTAATTCTATATTCTGAATCTTCATAGAACAAACGTTATAGGAAACGTCCTGTGATGACCTGTTTGAAGCAGTGAAATCCTAGAATCCAAGGCTCTAAACTTGCTTCAAAACAATCCTTCAAACTTGATCATAATTTTGTGCCCTAATTAAACCTCAAATAAACCTTAAATTCCTTACAACAAATCATGACAAACTGTCATCCTGCATACCTGTACACACCTCCATCCCGCCTTTCTACTTAGTTAGATAAGAGAAAGAGCCTAGTGAGAACTTTGGAGAATCCCAAGCTTTTGGCGAAGATACTCAAATGCTTCATGAGGTAATGGTTTGGTAAATATGTTAGGAATTTGTTGCTTTTTGCCAACATATTCAACCTTGATATTCTTTTCAGTGGCTTTCTCTCTAATGAAACGATATTTAATCGAAATTTTATCTGTTTTGGAATGCATCATAGGATTCTTGGAGATACTAATGGCACTAGTTTATTGCAAAAGATGGGAATAGGCTCATCAAACTTGACTTGAAGATATTGAAAAGTTTGCTTCATCTAGAGAACTTTAGTACAACAAGTTGTTGTCATGATATATTTTTCTTCCACTGTGGATAACGAGATTGAAGACTACTTTTTACTTAACCATGAAAGAAGGAAACCACCTAGATAGAATGTTTCTCCATCAGTACTCTTTCAATCATAAACACTTCCTGCCCAATATTCATTTGTATAAGCTTGGATAACTAGATCATTTCCTTTAGGTTACCATAAACCATATCCTGTTGTGCCCTTAAGGTATTGAAGAATTCTTTTGACGGCAATAATATGAGATTATTTTGCTGCTACTTGGAATCTTGATACATGTCCATCTGCCTAGATTATGTCTAGCCGAGAAGCTTTCACATATAGAATATTTCCAATCATAGATCTATACAACCTCTAGTCCACATACTTTGACGAATATTCTAAATGTAACTTGCAACCTATTACCATTGGGGTAAAGATAGGCTTGCAATCTTCCATCTTGAATTTCTTAAGCATTTCCTTGATGTACATGACATGATATATAAATATTCTTTTATCCTAGTGAGATATCTGAAACCATAAAAGGTATGTCAGCTCGCCAAAGTAGAGACATTTCAAACTCACTTTGCATATTTGTGCTAATTTTTTTACTTAATCTATCATCATTGCTTCCAAAGATTGTATATTCCACATATACCTCGATAATTGTTAGTTTAGCTTGATCAAATTTCACATAGATATTCTTTTCGGCGCTTCCTCTCTTGAATCCTTATTGATGTGGATATCCATCAAGACAAGCATACCAAGATATAGGATCTTCTTTGAGACCATATAGTGCCTTAATATGCATATGTAGTCTTCCTTGTCAAAGAGTAGAAACACTTCGGGTTCTTCAATGTAAACTTATTCTTCCAATTAACCATTTAGAAAGGTTGAATTAGCATCCATTTGGTACACTTGATTTTTTTCGAGCATGCATAGGTGAGCAACATCATGATAGATTCCATTATGGTAATGGGAGCAAATGTTTCTTCAAAACCAATTCCTTCTACTTGTGCATATCCTTTGGAGACTAATCTTGAATTATTCCTGGTAACCTGTCCATCCTCATTCAATTTTTTTATAGAGACCTATTTGGTTCCAATAACACTTTTATCCTTTGGTCATGGAACCAATTCCCAAGTTTCATTCTTCTCAATTTGATCCAGTTCTTCATTCATAGCTGCTACTTAGTGTTCATATTGACTAGCTTCCTCAAAATTGCTAGGCTCAATAGTTTCTAAAAGAGTAAGGTGGGCTCGTTGTGATGAATGAAGATGTTGACTTCTTCTAGTTCTAATTACTTAATTTATGTTAGTAATGATTTCATTTTACGAATTATTCTTTTGACACCATTCTTTTAAAACTTTTGGAGAAGTTTCTTGTACATCCCGCTAATCATTTCTTATTTCCTCTTGGTTGACTGTTGTTTCCTTATTTGATTGGTCTTATTCTAGAGTTGCTTCTTCATCCTTCACAGATTCTATCTCATATTTTCTTGAAGAGAATCTCATCGTTATCCTTTGGAACACAATATTCAAGAAAAGAAACATTTATTCTTTCCACTATTTGCTTTCGCCTCAAATTCTAGCATCTATACACCTTACGTTCGCTTGAATAATCAGCGAAAATACTTCCATCAACATGGGAATCTAACTTGCCCAATTTTTTATCGTCTCTTTTCATGTAGAATTTGCTTCCAAATATTTTTAAGTATTTGATGTTAGCTAGTCTTCCTTTCCATAGTTCGTATGGATTCATGTTACAATTGTTCATGAGCAGACCTTTGTTTATAACGAATACAGTTGTATCGATTGCTTGAACCCAAACTTTATCATCTAATTTTGAGTCATTCAACATTGTTATGGCCATTTCTTGTATGGTTTTGTGTTTTTCTTTGAGAAACTCCATTTTCTTGTGGTGCTCTGGCTGTTGAGAATTTCCTTTTTATTCCATTTTCATCATAGCACTGCTGAGCTAACTTGGAAATGAATTCTCTGCCATTATCTAATCTCAGAAATTTGATCTTCAAATTGGTTTCATTTTTGACCAATTCCTTATAGTTTTTAAAACACTCTAATGCCTCCAACATTTTCTTTAAGAAACTAACGGTTATCATTCTAGTGTAGTCATCTATCATTAGCATAAAGTATAATTCATCATCTAATATTTTTGTTCTCATAGCACCACATAGTTCGGTACTTAATCTTGTTTTGTTTGCTATGTCGACAAGCTTCACATATCATATTGGTAGGTTTTCAAAATTTCAACATATCTCCTACTGATCCTAACCAAATTGTCAAAATTTATATGTCCCATTTGTTTGTGCCATAACCAACTTCATATTCTTTCACCAAAAAACACCCATTAGGTGCCTCATCCAAAATATATATGTCATTCAGAGCTCTTCTTGCTGTAACCACAATTTTATCAAACTTTACTTTCCTGATTTCACATTTCTTAGAGTTGAATAGTATCATGTGTCCTTGATCACACATTTGTCCAACATTGAATAGATTTTGATTCATATTTTCAACCAATAACACATGCTTTGCTAATGCATCCTTTCTTCTAAGAGTGATCATTCCTTCTCCTATGATGTTTGAAGACCCTTCATTTTCAAAAGACATTGTTCCATCCTTATCTTCCTTCAGGGATATGAACTTATTTCTATCTCTAGTCATATGCATTGAGAAACCATTGTCAACATACAAAACATTTTTGTTTCTTTGAGCCTTTAGAGTGAGAGCACATTTTTGTAGTCTTCTTTTTCCATATTTGTTCATTCTAATTTTGCGAGAATTCTTTTGAAGAAGTTCTAAGTCTGCAATCTTTAGCGAGGTGTCCAGAATTGTTACTTTTGTAGAATTTGACATCATCTCTCAAATTACCAAATCTATTAGTATTTTACTGAGCTTTGGAATATCCATTTTTGAAAGTTCTATCATAACTATATTCATTCCAAATATATGTGCGACATTCTATAGCTCTATGTCCAAACCTTCCACATGAATAACAATGACCATAAAATATAGGTTGGAACTTGGGAGGAAATATTCCTCAAGGAATTTCCTTCCAAGGTTCTTCTTGCGAGCCTTGATCTCTTGATTTAGCTGAAAGGTCACCCTGCTTAGTAGATTTTGCATATCCATCTTCTTTTATTGTCATAGATGGAATTGACTCCTTTTCAGATTTTTCTTTGTAACCAAGACAAGTCTTGTCATTGCATGATCTTTGATCATTGATGAGTTCTACCAATGCCTTTGAGTTGTTGGCATAGTTTGGAAGAGTTTTTTCATTTTTTACTTCCTTTCGTAGAGACACTATTTCAGTTTCCAGTGTTTCTCTTTCCTTGTTTCTTTCCTTTAATTATTTCCTAAGTGATTCTTCAATTAGTTTGTATTCTTCAAACTTGATTTTAATATTTAGGACTTGTTCTCTTTCTATCTTTAATTTGTCTTTAAGAGTATTGATGTGCTTCTTCTCGACCTTAAGATATTTGATAACCCTGATCACTTCATTTTGAAATTCAACCTTAGTTATCTCTTCTTATTGGTATCTTTCTTCATCAAATTCCTCTTTGTTATTGTGCTTGGCCATAAAGAAAACTCTTTCATTGATTTCTTCTTCATTATCATTGTCTTCATCAGATGAGGAGCCATCGTCTTTGGATAATTTCTTTTATTAAACCATTTCTTCTTACCTTACTTGTTGAACTTCCTAGGGCCTTTCTTTTCATTCATAACAACCTCATTTTTGTGAGGACACTTTGATGAAAAATTCCCATCCTCACCACAATAAAAACATACCAATGGAATTTTACCTTTGAATTTTCCCATACATGTTCTCATCTTTCATGTCAAGTAAACAAATTATTTATCTAAAAATTCTTCTTCATCTTCTTCCTTTTCTTCATCTTTATAGCTGCAAGTTTTGGATTTTTGAGTCTTCTTGTCCTTACCAATATTCTTGGATGCAAAAAATGTTGTTTCTGAGTGATATGTGCCACCCTCTCCTTCAACTTTCATTTCATATGGTACAAGAATGTCATGCAATTTGTCTATGCTGAGATTGGTCAGATCCAATCTATATTCCAAGACAAGTACATTTCAGTTGAATATTTCTAGCCAAGTTTTGAGCATCTTTTGAACAACAATTTTCATGTCAACAGGTTCTCCAAAACCTTCCAATGTATTTGTTGCTTTATCAAAAAGCTGAAATTATGCAGCAACATTTTCATATTCCTTCGTTTTGAGTTGCTCAAACTTTTCCCTCTAAATTTGAAGCTTTTCTTCTTTCACCTTTGTATCACCTACATATATATTTTCAAGCTTTCCCCATACATATTTAGTAGTTTTGCAACGTAATACCTTAAGATAAAAAGATTATATAAGTCCAATGATATTAATATCTTTATCCTTTGGATCATATACCATATTTTCTTTACCTTGTTCATCTTGGGTCAGTGTGAAGCCTTTGTCAACAATTTCCCATACTTCATATCCTTGTGCTAGCAAATGAACCCGCATTCTTCCACTCCAAAGTGCATATTTATTTCCTTTAAAAAATGGAACTATATTCTTAGTATAATCCATGATATCCTTCGAGTTGTTAGTCTGTTATTGAAGGAACTAAGCTTTGATACCAATTGTTGGAAATACTAAGAGGGTGGGTGAATCAGTATTTCTTAGCAATTAGCACTTTTAAATATTTTCAAAGAATTAGTTAATATTCAATTATTATTAATGTTTATCAAGTAACAATAGTAAACAAAATAACACAATAGG
>APFE031082887.1:157036-189721 GCA_000404065.3 Pinus taeda | reverse complement strand
TGATACTGAAAACCCTATGAATGATGATAGACTCAGCTAAATGATGACATAGACAGCCATTTGGACAACTTTAGAAGGAGTGAAGGCAAACCCTAGACCTAATGCCTAGTGACCAAATTTTGCTTGAAGACTCACTGAAATGACAAAATTTGACCTTGACACTTCAAAATCACTATGTAAGAGCACATTTGATCACTGGAGGAAGGCTGTAAAGACTGACACTAACAAACTCAATGCCAAAATCATAGCCAATCGCCTCCGTCCCATTCTATCGTCCCACATATCTTATGAAAAATTTTCCTTTCTCCAAGATCGATAGATACATGAAGTTGTTGGAACAACACAAGAAGTGATGCACTCTATTCGGATGAAGAAGCTAAAAGGTATGATCCTAAAGGTAGATCTCTTAAAAGCCTTTGATCGAGAAAGTTGGTTATACATCAGAATGTTCCTAACACATCTAGGTTTTCCTTATATATTATCATATATAATATGGATCATGTGTTGTATAACAAATATATCTTTCAGTGTCCTGGTCAATGGAGCGGCAACGCCCTTCTTTCACTCTGAAATAGGTCTCAGACAGGGTTGTCCACTGTCCCCATTATTATTTCTACTTATCATGGAAGGGCTCAATAGACTTATTAAAGATGATCATAGCAGGGGAAGACTCAAGGGAATCAAGATCACAAACAGATGCATCTTGATTCATTTACTATTCATGGATGATGTGTTGATTTTCTTCAATGGTTGTATTGGGGATCTGACTATTAATGGAACACCATAACCTTATTTCAATTTGCTACAAGTAAGGTTATCAACAACATTAAATCCACCATTACAACCACTGGATACACCCCTTGTAAGATTTAGTATGCACTCCATAGATTCCCTTTCACCCTTCTACAGATGGAGGATGGCCTTAGATACCTGGGGTACAAACTAGAACCCCATGGTTACAAGATAGCAAACTGGACATGGTTAATTTGCAAGATATAAAGAAGGCTCAACATCTAGTATCATAAGTACCTCTCCAGAGCAGGGAGACTTGTTCTCATCAAAGTTGTTCTTGAAGCCACCCTGGTATATTGGATGTCACTGGCATGGATTCCTAGAGATATCCTCACCAGAGTACAAAACCTCTGTTGTAGGTTCCTCTGGAAAGACAATCAGTCAGGGAGAATATTTGCCTGGGCCAAATGGGAGTCACTCACTCTCCCAAAGAAATGGGGAGGCTAGGGAATAAAAAGGCTGTAGGACTTTTCATTTGCACTAGCGACCAAGTTAGGCTGGCAATTGATCACTACAAATAGCCTATGGACTAAGGTGGCTTATACAAAATACATAGCCCCCCTTAACCTGATGGAATGGATCTAACAGCCAAATTGGAACAAAACAGGGATCTCAATCTTTTGAAAAGCAATGTTAAATTCCATGTCTATTATTCGAGGAGGGCTCACTTGGAGAATCCAATCCGGCACATTAGTATGCATCAGATTAGACCCTTGTATCGGATGTGGTAACACCCATAGGTTTCTCGAAGACCTCATGCTACATCTTAATAATTCGAGCATCACACATATCAGTCACATCGCAGACATGGAGCGAACCACCATATTTTATCAGGACTGGAAACCTACCTGTAGCCTTCACATCCCACAGATCTGGCAACAACAATGGGAGGATTATATAGCAGAATTGATAGAATCACGCATCAGAATTGCTGAAGGGGACGATGAGATTATTTGGGCGCATGCTAAAAATGGGATATACTCCCCTAAGGAGGGATATCTTTGCTTATCTTATGTTCATCAACCATAGGATATTGAACAATGGTGGAAAAACATGTGGAAATTAAAAGCACCACCCAGAACTAGATTATTCATGTGGACAGTTCTGAAAAAAAAAGTCTCCCATGGGAGACAATCTTATCAAACGAGCCCAACATGGACCTTTTTGGTGTTACTTTTGTAAGAACAACTCTGGATCTATTGATCATCTCTTCCTCACATGCCTGGTCATTAAGGACCTCTGGAACTCTATCCACTCGAAAATCATCCCCTAATGCATATGGCAGGGCTTGACAGTAATGGAAGCTTGGACCACATGGTGGACCTCTGCAACCCCGACCAAGGCTAGAAATCTTCCTCTCCTAATTTGTTGGGTGATTTGGATTGTCCGTAACCACTGCATCTTTCAGGACACCGTTCCTCATTGGCCCTCCATCACTGCCCGCCTTCTGGCAAACTATGATACCATACCTGAAGATGATGACCACCCCCCCAGGCACATTATTCCTGAAGACATCAACCATACACATCCCTGGGCTAATTTTGATGGATCAGCATAGGAAATTGGGTGTGGGGTGGAGCAATTCTATATCTATTTGAATCCCACCACTTCAAATCCAAATGGGCCTGGGTAGGGGCACCAACAACTTTGCAGAACTGATCGCTGCTAAATATCTCATACAGTTTTCTTTGGAAAAACATTTCAGAAATATCCAAATATTCGAGGACTCAAAAATTGTCTGCAACTGGATTAACAAATCATCAAACTGTTCTGCTTACACTTTGAGACCTATATTAGATGAGGCACACCGACTCATCACACATTTTGATCTCTTTGTTTGTCGTCATATCTACAGGGAACGCAACACATCTGCCGACCAGTTATCCAAGGAAGCTGCGATCCAGCCTCATGGAAAATGGCTGATCCAGGAGCAGAGGGACGATGCACATTATCAATATTACCATCGTCCATTCATGGACTATATAGATTAACTGGCTCAACAGGAGCTTGTTTTATTTTTGCACATGTTAATAGTATTATGTTTCTAAATTATCAGATGTATATAAATGACAGACATACTTACTCTCAGTGAGGAGATTTTTGATTACCTTTATCATGATCAATACTCAAGGCAGAGCCTCCCTGCATGGAGTGCACTGAGATATTTTTATATTCTCTTACTTGATAAGTACTCAGCCTTACATACAACATATGCGTATCACATCTACAATATGTAATTTTCCTTTTCTAATGAAAATTACGATTTTTCCAAGGGGAAAAAATAGGGTGCCAGAAATGGCTCACCCAATAGAGAATATCCTCGACAGTAGTACCTCTATTCAGAGATAAATATTCTGGCAAATCAACAAACGATGATCAAAACCCACAACGACTCCAACTATTCCTTATGATGGACAATGAAAGCTGCTCCATGCATTGCTTTGGAACTGTGTCACTCCTCCAGGAGCCGCATCACCCTATCCCAGCTCAGAATCTATTGATATGCTCCCAATTTGCCCCACAGAATCTCCCCAGTGCTGTCTCTTAGGCCTAGTGTCAGCCTCTGTGTCTCACTGTGTCATCCTTTTGCGTCCTCTACGTTAGCTTTATGATCTCTATGTCATCGCTTCTAGGGCCTGTGCTATCTCTCCCAGCATTATGTTGCCTCTCTCCTATGTATTCTTCAGCCTCAGATGAAAATCCATTTCTGAACTACCCCTCACTACAACTTTGATCACTAACTCGATTTCCTTAGCAAACCTCGCCCCAGAAATCGAATTCTTTGATCACTTGGTGCATTTCCAACTAACCCTCATACCTCCTTTTATACTTTTCCTGTTGATGAATCAACGACTGTGATCTGATCTCTAATCGACGACTAAGATAAAAACAGTCTTGATCCTCGTCACTTAGAACCTTCTCAACCATATTTTTACTAATACACATTAATATTTTTACTTTCCTAAGTTTAGACTTAGGAACACATTAAAAATATTAATTATTGTAATAACTCCTCATCTAGGTGGAATTTCTCCAAACGATTTCTGGGTTCTGGAGATCTCATGTGTCTTAGCCTCTCCACCAAATTGCATGTCTAGAGCACATCCGATGCTATCCAAAATCAACATCAATTTGTAACAACCTTGGGTTGATATTCCATGTAAATAAATTAAACCAAGGTCATGGGACATGTATTCCAAGTTGAATGGAGGGGAAAAACACTATAGTGGAATCACTTGTGGTTTATTAATGGCTATGGAAATTGGCAAAGGAAAAGAGGCAATAAATGGCAATTTAATATGGAAAATAAAGGAAAATAGGAAAAAATGAAGATGAAGGGACACAAATATGTATGCAAGGGAAATTAGAGAGAAAATGAAGAAAAAATGAAAGGAAAGGAAGAGATTAGATATAGTTGACAACTTTTGTTAGTTCTAGCTTTTTTTTATCACTTTTAGAGATAGAGATCTAAGTGAAGGGAGAGGCACTTGGACAAGTAAGAAAGCAAGCAAAGGAAAGCAAGGGAGCACAAGGAAAGGTTGGAAGAGTAGCTACAACATGAAGACATTACGGGTAATAGGTTGCATGTGTGATTTCATTGCTAATATTTGGATGATGGTATATGCATTTGGTTACTTTGGTTACTTTGTTGTCCTTGGCATGTGATTTTCCTAGATTGACAATGGTTTTAAACGTTTCCTTTCCATTTCCTGGATAGCCATGGTGTTGTGGGTTCCTTGCTTTGGTTTAAGATTTGTATAACCGATAGACTTTGGATCTTGGTGAGGTGGTCTCAGGAAATTCCTAAGGGTCAAGGGTGGAGATGGGATCTCTCCTAGAACTCTTGACGGATGGGTGGAGATAGGATAATTCCTCTGGGTATGGTGAAGAAAGTTGGAGGCTTCCAAGCTTGTTTGGTGTTAGTGATTTTTGGACCAATTAGGTGAAATCACAGTAGTTGAGGGTTGAGGTGGTTTGGTCTCTGGAATCCCATGAGATCCCACATTCATGCTTGGAATATGACACGTGGGTGATTGATTGAAAGAGAGATTTAGTTCAGCCCAATATATGGTCAGATGGTATGTGGAAGTCCCTGACTTGGTTGCCATTTGCATATGTTAATATGAGTTATTTTCTTATTGTGATCAATGAGCACATGTACTAGTTATTGTGTTGATTTTATCACTGGTTTGCCATGGATTCATTTTGGTTATATGCTGGATATAGGCTTGGTTAAATGATGTGCTATTGTTATGGATCTTATTTATGGTTTGATAAGTTATTGAATGGTTATGTGAATGTATGGGCTAACTAGTGTTGTTGCAGCTAATTTGAGAGGACATTGAGCCTTCTTAATGGTTCTCTAATGAAGATAAGAAGACTGAAATATATGCATTCAAGACTTGTAGGTTATCATGTTTACCGTGTGTTTTCCAATTTCTGAGGAATATCTAGCCTTAGTACTTATCATTCAAACTATTTATCATCTTAGATTGAGTTCTACAGAGTTTTGGGTTATTCTGGGTAGATGGTTTGTAGATAGCCTTGAAAATATGAATTTGAGTTGCCAGCCGCGCCCTCTAAACTGAAAGATTACAGTTGCAACCGCACGTAGGAAGGCATGTGAGTGTGGCTAGAGCCTTCCAACCACATGCACAACTTGGCATGCATGCAGTTGGGGTGTAAGGTCCAGGAAAAAGAAAGTTCCAGCCTAGGGCATGCTCATTAACAAATGTTGTCTGGTATCTGGGTGATGTGATGCTCCTAGGAGGTGTCAGTATGTTTCCGGTTAGTAAACCCCACTTCCATCACTGAAACTTGGATGTTGGGTCATGTCATAGTAACTCTCAGCTCATGTTTACCCTGGATAGATTGTGAAAGTGAGGATGCTCATCAACAAATGTTGTCTGGTATCTGGGTGATGTGATGCTCTTGGGAGGTGTCAGTGTGTTTCTGGTAGTAGACCTCACTTCCATCACTGAAACTTGGATGTTGGGTCATGTCATAGTAACTCTCAGCTCATGTTTACTTTGAAGAGCTTGTGAAAGTAGGTAAATGTGGGATGGGGTGGTTACACAATCTCTAGAATTTCCTTCTAAAGAACTGTCTCCCCCTCATGAAGTTTCAACCACTTTTTTCAGATCATAAAGACCCTTTGAGTGATTTGATTGAGAGGATTGGAATATTGATGTGGCCTCATCTCGATTAGTGCAACAACTTAGACCATCTCAGAAGGTCCCTCAAAATGGCTCATGAAAACACTTGAAAGTGTTCAATATACCAATGAGGTTGGAAAGACAAGAACCATAGGGTCCACCATATAAGATGGAGGTGATTTAGATAATTTTGATTCAATTGATGTAAGATGATATGGATGTTTCATATGATTGTGAACTGAATTTATCTACTAACTTTTGAATCAACTTCCTTTAAAGAAGTTGCTTCTCATTATGAATGGAAAGAAGAAATGCAGATAAAATATGATGCTCTAATAAAGAATGGAACATGGAAGTTGGTGGACCCTCCATTTGGAACCAAACCAATTCGTTGCAAGTGAGTATACAAGTACAAATTAGATGGCTCACTTGACATGCAAAAAGGAAGGCTCATGGCAAAAGGATTTGCACAAAAATATTTTGATTATGAAGAGACATTTCCCCCCATAACAAAATGGGGGCCACCATTCAAACTCTCTTTTCTTTGGAAACAACTCATAATGGATGGAAATTTCATCAAATGGACGTGAATATTGCTTTTTTGAATGGAAACATGAAAGGGAATGTCTTCATGGCTAAACCAGAAGGTTTTGTTGTAAACTTATCAAATCTTTTTATGGCCTAAAACAAGCATCGCAATCTTGGTATAAAATTTATTGGAGCAACTTTTAGAAGACCTATTGAGCATACTTGAAGCAACCTCATTGAAAACTTGTTGGAATTAGACTTTAGCCACTTCTTGGAGCATACATTCTTGACTATTTTTTAAGCATTGTTGAAGATACCTTTGGAGCATTGTTGAAGTATTTAGGACATTTTTGAAGTAAGTATTTCTTCCAAAGTTTTGGTTTGACCAAGTTGGAGGTTGGAGTTGTTGAGGGGATTGGAGTCCTCAAGTAGACCAAGTGAGCTCATAATTGTTGAGAGGATTGGATTCGTCAATTTGGCCAAGTTGGAGCTTGGATTTGTTTAAGGTTGAATCCTTGAAAAGATCAAGGATTTTGTTGTATATATTGGAGCTTGATTTATTGTAAAAAAGGATTGGAGTACCCATTATCTTGTTAATAAAATTACTTTTGTTTAAATTCTTGAGTTCTTGTTTATCTTGTGATAAAAATATAAACTGACATAATATAACAATTGAAAGAAATACGCATGCACCTCCCCTATCAGTGTTTCCTAGAATTGGTATTAGAGCTATGTTCTTCAAGATCAACCTGATAGCTGGAAAAAGGATTTTTGAATCGTAATGACCAGTAAAGATGGTAAGTTCCCCCAATTTGATGGAACAAATTTTACCTTTTGGAAAGTTAGAACGGAATTCTACTTAATGTCTCTTGGATTCATTTGTTAATTTGTCACAGATGGATACAAGATGCCATCTCCTCTTCCAACATATTTGGATGGGAAGAAAGTATATGTGTCAAATGCAAAGGCTTTGAATTCTATAACAACTAGTCTATCAGATTCAAAATTCACTAAAGTTATGAGTATTATAATAGTTAAAGAGACGTGGGACAAGCTTGTCAATATTTATGAAGGAGATGACAAGGCCAAAAAGGTAAAGCTTCAAACCTATATAAGATAGTTTGAAAGTCTCAAATGAATGCTGAAGAAGGTATTGATGCTTACTTTCTCTGAGTAGATGAGGTAGTCAACTCTCTCAAAGGACTAGGTGAAAAATTCAATGAAAAGATGATTGTCCAGAAAGTCTTGAGATCCGTTCTAGATTGTTTTGATGCCAAGGTATGTGCCATAGAGGAATTGGAAAATTTGGACTCTCTATCAATGGATGAACGTGATGGAATCCTCACAACATACAAGATGAGGTTAGGAAATTCAATTCAAAAGGAATCTTCTTGTAAGGCATCAAAAACATCAAGAAATTGGGAGAGTTGTGACTGTTGCAACAAGGATGATTTTGATATTGAAACATAATTGGCGCAATTTTTCAAGAAGCTGAAGAAAGTATCCAAACTCAAAGGTAAGTACCCTCTCATTTGTTTTAAATGTGGAAAAATAGGACGTTATGTTGCAAAGTGTCATTTCAAGGATGACAATGACGATGAAGATGAACCGAAAAGGACATTGAAAACAAAAGGTTCAAATAAAAAGAAGTTCCTCTCTAAACAAGACAATGATGATTTTGATGAAGATGAACCTAAGAAGAGAAAATTCAAGAAGAAAGGCTCAAATAGATTCCCACCAATAGTGGCTAACATTTTTCTTGATAAGAGCATACCCTAGGCATCAAGGACATCGATAACTACTATGTCCATGAAAACATCTTTATAAGGTCAACAACTAGGGAAAATTTGACATCTTTAATCAAACCATGGATGTGAATAGATGTTGATTCAAATCTGCATAGATTTCTAAAGGGCCTAATGATTTATTCGAATTGATTCATGACCCTTAAAGGCACTACATTTGTAAAGTCTCTAGAGTCAAGCATGCAATAATGTAATATTAGATTATTGACCACTAATGACAACAAGAAAGGTGCATGTATTCCATTCTTTTGATTGTAATACATGTTTTGCAATATTACAAGAGGATCTTCATGTTCCTCATCAAGGTCGAGACTCTCCTTAGACCTCTTTAGGGTTCAAGCTTGACCAATAGCAAGATACAAACAAATGCATTTACTTTGGTTAACATGTTTTCCAAATATACATCCAATTATATCTCATTGCTCTTATGGTGATGAGTAGGTTTAGGATTGCTCTTGCTAGAGGGTAAAGGTGCCTTGGTCCAATCCTTTGGTGGGGCATCACTATTTCTTTCCTTAGGGTTTTTTGGCTGATTGTTTTTCATAGTATATTGTAACCCTTTAAATCTACCCCTAGCCTCAACAACATTAATGTGCTCATCAATGTTCTTAACATGCCCTTTAGTCATTTCTTCATGTTGTAGTTGAGTAAGATGAAAGCTTCTATATGACAAGACAATTAAGGGATTGAAGTCAATTTTTGGGTTTAAATGCTCAAGGGTACCTTTCGTCTCACTGTGATAATGAGGACATTCTTTTTCAATATGGAAATTATTACAAAGTTGACACCAGGAAATCCTTCCTAATTTATTATGTTAGTAGGGTGAGGGTATTAGGTACACTTTGTTGAGGAAAACGCTTGCCACCACTTCAATTTGGATGCTTTCTTGGGGCCCTCTCATTGATATATTGAGGCGTGGGAGGGTAATTTGGATACAAAGTTATTTCCTTATCCAAGATGGTCATCCTATTCATCATGGAAAGTTGTCCCTGCATAAGCTCATTAGTCTATTTATGGAATTTTTGGGCAAAGGCATGAAAATATGGGTCAACTTGAGTGGAAGGTTTAGGTTTGACCTCAACATTGACTCTGGAATAAGATAGCAAGTAAACTTTGGATGTTGTTAAGTTGTGTTCAATTGTTATAGCATAAGCTTTGGCTTGCTCAATAGTTTTGGGTTCCTTGTCTTTTAAGGCATGGGAGAAACTCCCATGGAAGGCATCAACATAGAGTGCTTGGATTGTTTCGTCAATGGGCTTATAGATTTGGGGCACTTGCTTAAGAAATTGATAAAATATATGAGCGGAATCCTTGACACTATCATTCTCCATTTTTTAGCCTCTTGGAATTTGGCTAATAATTTCATCTTGTGTTTAACAATTTCCCATATTTGATTGAAAGCATCATGGAATTGTTAATTTTTCAAGTGCAATAGATACAAGCACTAATTTTTGAAACTAATAATTACTTCTAATGATGTAGATATTCTTTTAGCACTTCTAATTTATCTCAAAGCAATTATATTTTAGAAATTCAACCATAAATTCACAAGGACAGTAGAGATCACAATGCACACAAATAACACAATATTTATGCTGGGAAAACCGACTTGGGGGAAAAACCCAACAATCTTTTCCTTAGAGAAATTCTTTAGTTCAACAAGAGATACACCTAATTTTGCTAGTCAAATATGAAGCTCAAACTGACCAACAATACAATGGTCAAACCTGGTCAAGCAACCCTCCTGTCAAGCCCAACAAACTCATTCTTGCTTGATCTGCTTAGGCTGAAGTTCAACCTCCCAAAAAAAGTTAAATTTTAGGGCTAGATAGTTATTTGCTGTAGATAATCGCATTTTTAAACTTTTTCAACAATTTACACATTACATTTAATCCATATCATCATAAGAAGTTATATAGAGAGAACATCAACAATGCAATGAAATAGAAGGAATAATAGAAGAAAAACATACACAATAGAGACACTAGGATTTTGGTCAGAGACCATGGCAAAATCCCATAAGGGGGAAACCCATAATCAATTCTTCTTCTTCTTAGATATTCATCATATGTTTAACTAAGATACAATGTAGAATAGTAATGAGACAAAATTTTCTAGTATCAAACACATTAGGCCTCCTACAGCCAACCCTCAAAATATGGAAGCAAACATATTTGTCAAGGAGGCCTTCACAAGCCCTCCACATGACATTTGAAATCATTGTCGCAAGTATCACATATCCATGTCTCAAATCATATCATTGTCAAGTTTCATTGCCACCGACACTGTCATAAGGACACTTACCACATATCACTATCATAAGGTCATGTTGAAGGCTAGAAAATCTTTGCCTCAACATCAGGGAATACCACCCAGTTGGGAACTTAAGAAAACTCTGTTTCCGTTGGAATTGGTGGTTCTGACTAGGGATAAAGGGACCAGTTTCTAATTAAAGAAATATAAATGAATAATGGAAATAAAATGAGAATAATGGAGTGATTTAAAAGAAAAGATGATATTAATAAATAAACTTATTCTACGTATCTCCCAGGATAATATCTCTTTACATATGATTCATAAAAATATTTCACAAAGCATGCGACAGTATAGATCATTAAATGCTTTATGGAAAGAAAAAAGATAAGATAAACTAAATTAATTGAATAGTTAATTAATTGAGTTGGTTAAAACTATTCACATATAAGATCTCGTTATTTCATATACAATCACAAATGATACAATCCTACACATCAATAGTGACAATGTTTGACTGTTTGGAAAGACATTCATATAATGAAACAACTTATAAGAAATGTACTATCTATCTCAATGAAACATAGCAACAATATAAAGATAATAGTACCTGATACATCAAGACTCTGCTCATGAAAAAGATAGCTTTCGGTTTAGCTTCTTCAAGTAGATAACTTTGGAATAAACAATAGTGCAAGTTCAAAGATGTCTATCAAAAATTCAGAGCCCCTTTCTAAATACATGAGAGGGGTTTAAATAGTCTATTAATATTACAAAAATAACAAAAATAAAAATAAAAGTCCTCAGAAAAGCTCCAACAAACCAAGGAAGGATAAAGCAAAGATAAGATAACATTTTGTTGTATAAATAAATTCATGGTTGTGCTGCAGGATGATTCTTCATTCGTTCTTTAAGTCCACATCTATCCATCATTGGCTTCAGTTGGGAGGGGATGAATCGGTTGCATGTGCATCTGCCCCGTAAACACTGCATCACTAAGTCCTGGAAGGAATTGGGTTGTTGCATTAGAAAGACACCTCAGCACAAGTCATTGACTATGTGGCTTTACTAAGCAATAACGATAACTTTCGAGGTTTACTTTTGATAAACTTTGGATGTCTTCAACCTTCTTCCTTGATGTTTCCTACCATAAAGAGCCTTGACATCTACCAAGGTGTCCTTTGGGCATTCCTGTATTAGATTGGCCTACAATAAGGTATTTTTGATATATTAT
This sequence comes from Pinus taeda, assembly GCA_000404065.3. Classification (NCBI taxonomy): domain Eukaryota; kingdom Viridiplantae; phylum Streptophyta; class Pinopsida; order Pinales; family Pinaceae; genus Pinus; species Pinus taeda. Next base: position 177,953 of record APFE031082887.1, on the reverse strand, counting down.
GTGAAATAAGAAGCAAGATTTCTGGCCCTAATGATAGCCATATCTACTTGCTTCATCATGATGTCCCAATCTTCAAAACCGATATCTTTTTGAGATTCTGCAATTCAAGGAAGATCAACTGATCTTCCTTTAGCACTGTCTTGTCAATCTATATGCTCAGAGATTTTCTCATCAATTTCTTCATTGAATGTCTTTAGATCGGACAACTGGCTAACTAAAGAATTACTAGTCTTACACAAAACATGAATTAAAGTTAATTTATGACAAAAGATAACCTGTTGTTTAGCAAGGAGTGCATCCAGTTCTCCTTCTTCTTTTCAAACTTCATTTATTTATGGATTTTCTTTCAATTGGTTAATCTTTTGTTGTAGCTGTTGTACCTGTGTATCTTTATCTTTGATTTCAAATTCAATTGTAGTTTCAAGTCATTGAAACTTTCTATAATTCGGCAAGGTTTGCTTGCCTTTGTTTCTCAATCACTTTCCTTTCATTCTGGAGACTTTGTTCTAATTAAATAATCCTCTGCTCCTTTTCCTTCATAAGCAGTTGAATTTCTGCAGCTTTATCAATAGTAGCACTCTTAGTCCGTTTAATTCTTCGTCAGGGGCTGTTTGGGCTCCTTTCCAGAGAACTTGAAAAGGAGTCTCGTTTGAGACTAATGCCCGTGTCTGTTCCAACTTTCTCTTCCTTCTTGACCTGTTCATAACTGCTTTATGTTTTGGACTGTAAAACACATCCAAAGGAGGGATTTCTTCAATTTCTAGAACTATCTCTGACGTAGGAAATGCTGGGATGATTTCCAAATCTTTAGCAACAATATTTTTATCAGGAGCCTCAACAGTAAATGAGGTTGTGCCTTCAGTTTGTGGAATCTGCACTGTTTCTTTGTTGACTGTAGTGTTTACATCCCGAGTCTCTTCAGTTGATAGGATGCGATTATCCTCCCAAACTTCATCCTATTTATTTTCTTCTTGAACTTTCTTCGTTTTCTCAATAACTCCGGTAGCTATCTTGGAGAATTGAGAAATAATTGGATCCTTTGATGATGAGGTTGATGTATTTGAAACTTCAGAATTCTATCGAGAATGTCTTAACAAAACTTATGGCAAATGGATTATTCTTCGACTACAATATTGATTGAACTCAATCAATTCTTCAGGAGTTAGTCGATCTGCCGCTAACTTTTCAACCATGGAATACTCTAGAACTATCTTAAATAAATAGTCAAATTTATTAGGCTTGCTTGTGAATTGCCTGATTCTTGCTTCTTGCTTGTGTCATGCCATATGTTGCGACCCCATGTGGATCGTATTGTCTGTTTGGGATGGTTAGAAAACTTAAAGCTTTAATTTGGTCAATTTCAACAAGACCATGTCTAAAATTTTCCAATGCATATATACCACAAGAAATAAGAAAATAAGGCCATGTAGTTTTCTTGGCATCCTTGAGCACTTTAGTTAAATCATTCCCAACTATTTGGTATGCAATTTCTCTTGCCAAAAATTTATCAGGGACAAAAATAGGCAAAACATGAGGATGGGAAAGACTTCCAAACACTCGAATATAAGTAAATGACTCTTCCTCAAACCACCTTTCTAATGACATTGAATCATTGCTAGCTTCTGTAGAGAGTCTGGGCGCTTTCCTGCCAAAGACCTCTTACTGAATGAGGAGGATAATTTAATGACAAATTTTATAAAAATGAGAATGATTCTTGGATTCCCACAAGATATCAAGGTAAACATGGATGGGGGTTAGGGTATTGAATTATCCACTTCCATCATATAGATGGAAAATCATAAGAAAAACAAATAGCGTCCATGACATAGGCACTCATAAAGAAAGGAGGAGGAGTTCTATTGTTAACATTATGCTTATGTCTGTAACTGTGAATTCGAGTAGTTAAATTATTAGACAAGATATTTTCCAAATCCATAATATAACCATCAGAAGCAACCTCTATTAACGGTACCCATTCTTCTGAGAACTTCTGTGTATTAGAGTAACCGTATGAACGACACATCATGGCAGTGACATGAGAGAAAGGGCCAACAATAGAAGCTAATGAATACATACCCCTGTCCTCGAGCTTGTGTTTACTTGGGTCACTTCTCCATTCTTTGATAAGCTCCGTTGGGTTCTCATTCTCATGCATGAACTTCTGGACAATTTGAGTATCATACCTTTTTTGTGGTAGTGGAAAATGGTACATTTTCCTCAAATCCTCGGCCTTGAATGATCCTATGAATGTCTTCTTCATAATTATAAAAACTTTTTCTATAATATCTAGATCGTCGATGACCCATCTCACAATATATGTGTAGGGAAAGATTTTGGGGTGGGCAGTAATTCTATGCAAAAATGAATTGGCCACATCATTCCATATAGCGCCAACATCTAGAGTGGGAGCATCTGCAGTAACACTTTGCTTCTCAATCACCCTTGGGTTTCCATCCTCAAACAGTTTATATATGAACTCCCAAGAAGAGGACCCTACGTCTGGCATGCATGTAGTATCCGTAAATAAAGGTGACATCTCGACAACTTCTTCAAGAGGTGAAACTGTCTGTGACTGAATTACAAACTTCTTCTTTTCCTTGATAATCCTTGACATTTCCTTTAACTGTTGTTTATTGAATTTTACCTATTAAAAAGCAAACAAGGATGAGCGGCAAGAACTCGTGAATGAAAATAGTCTTTTCGATTGAATGTGAATTTCAATGAAGAAATCCTTCTACATTACATCAAAATTATGACAAATCATTTAAAACCTCGAAACTGTAAATGACAAAGGGTGGTCATTTAATTTTCAAACGTTTGTTCATGTGGCTTTGACACTTACCACTGTATTGACAAATCGATTTTCGGTGTTTCAGTATCGGGTGATATGAATAGAACCATGCAACATGCGAACTTCGATATCACAAGTCATTTTATTGTTCACAAATCGAGATGCAAGATGTCCGATATTAGAGTGTCGAGACTTGACGAAACACGATATTGGCGATCGACACCTATTATAATGTGATATCGGCAATGCTACTTGATAGAACGCGATATCACTGTCAGAAAATCGTTTATGCTACTTTCTTTGAAATCACCGATGCCGATAATCCGATTAGCACTTCACGTGCAGTTTTTAGGGGGGCCAGTTTTTTATAATATTTCCGTTCATTTGTGTAAAAGGCCTTTTAAAACTTTGATAATTCTTTTCAATGGTTTTATAATGGAAACATAGTTATCAGGGTTTTTTAGACTTGCATATTATTTCCTAAGAAACTATGGACAGACTCTTAAGCCTAAAGAAAAATTACATTCCACTATATATGCCTTTGAAAGAATTTTTTGTATTATTTATTAAAAGGTAAAAATATGAAACTTGTCCTATTTTATTAAAACAAGAAAATATTCTTTCCTAAAAATATAAAGGGTCTCCATTATTTATTCTTCTAAGTCTAAGGATAATGGGGGTTGTTGAGTACTACAACAATTGACGACACACTGAACGAAACAGTTAATCTCTGTAATAATAAATAAGACCTTGATCTTATCTAGAAATCTTAGAAAGTTTAAAAATGATTGAAATTTATATTGATAAAGATAACTTTGAAGTGAAACAACTTTTTTCATTGTAAAGCTTCTCAGAGCTTGTTATAGATGAAAATCTTTATTGTGCAAATTAGTCACTGATAGGTTGAAAAATTAAAGTAAAAAGTATTTGAAGCTTAGTGTATAGAATAAACTTATTTGTCACTGCTAGAGGCACTGCTACCAGTAGACGTTCATAGCCTCAACAATGTTACCATTTAATAAAAAAAGAATCAGTATCCCATCCACTTCATAAAGCATCTTAGAGGTATGAATAATATATATATAATATATTATATATTTTTTACTCAAAAGCCACTATCCTGGTTTGGTGGCCAGATGATGATAATGCCACTCACAAATCGTAATAAAATTGAATAAGTTGGCTCACAATGAGACCTCTTGTCTTATAGTCTTGTAACTATAAGCCATCATCTTGGTTTGGTTGCCAACAGTGATAATGTCAATGTTATTAATTTCCTATGATCATGGTAAGTAGGCTCATAATCGGACCTATTATCTTTTATTTATTTATTTATAATTTTGAATTACACTCTAAAAAATTTAAAATTAAAGGATGGGGAGGTTTCATTTACTCCTTAAGCTTTTTGGATGACCATTTAAGTAAAAGATGCTAAAGCTTCATAATAATTTCTACTTTGTAAAAATAACTTTTCAAAACCGATTTACAAACAAACAAATTCTTTAAGAGTCCCAAGCCAAAAGATTTTACAATTAAATGATTATCATGTTTCAAAGTTTTTAAATAGATACAATACCAGGTTTCAATTTATAATTTCAATTTCTAAATTCCTCCTTGAGTAAGTTAACACCTTAATAATGGAGAGAAACTTCTAATGGAGACTTCAAAAGTGTACTACTTAATGTTATTTAAAACTAAAAACATTATTTTGCCTATAAGATTATTCACATATTTTACAAGAGAACACTTGTTTTTTTTAAGAAAAATATTTTTTGAGAAAAAGCCCATTAACGAGAAGAATATCCTTCCTCCCTTGTAAATCTTGTAAAGATAAAAGTCAATGGACCTACCTTCTCAAAAATCTGAAAGGGACCAAGCCATAGTTTTTGAAATTTAGTATGTTTTCCTTTATCCTCATGCACTTTATCCCATTTCAAAACCAAGTCTCCAATTTCAAAATTTTTATCTTTGATTGAATTTATATCAAATGAAACTTTCACCAACTATTGATGTCTGGCTTGGACCTATTTTGCTTTATTTCTTTCTTCTTCCAATTTAAGGATTTAACGCATTCACAATTGTAGAGCGGAAGAAGGCTTTTCTTCAATAAATTGTATTAAGGCTAACGAGGGAAGTGTTAAATTGGGAGGCAAGATAACTTCTTTCCCATATACCAGATGAAAAGGGGAAGTACCTGTTGAGGTATTTTGAGTTATTCTATCAGCCCATAAAGCAAATATTAAAGCCTTGTGTCAATTCTTTTGATTTTGGTCAATGATTCGTTTAATAATTCTGATAAGGTTCTTATTAGTAGATTATGCTAAACCATTACTCTGAGAGTAGTAATTTGCAGAATAATTAAGTTTAAATCCTCTTTTTAGAGAAAATTTAGTCATTGCATTTCTAGAAAAATAAGAAGCATTGTCAAAAATAAGAGCATGAGGGACACCAAACCTGGTAATGATAAATTGATCAATGAATTCAATAATGCTCTCAGAATTGGCTAGCTTCAGAGGTATTGCCTCTACCCATTTTGTAAAGTAATCCATTGCAGTCAAAATGTATTTATGTTGTTTGGAAGAATGAGGAACGATCTCACCTATTATGTCCAGTCCTCATTGTTTGAAAGGTTATTCGATGTTCACTGGAGCAAAGGCATAGATGGTTTTTTCTATCTTTCTAAGGCAGTTTGACAAGTTTTACATCTTCTCATATACATGTGATTATCTTTGAATAGGATTGGATAGTAATATCCAAAATGTAGGATTTTGTGAGCAATTGTATCTCCAATATAGTGCCCACCAGCTAGCCCATCATGAAGTTCTTGTAAAACCTTTTCTGCTTCATCGTTTTCCAAACATCTTAATAAAACATAATCCTAATTCTTTCTAAACAAAACATCATTGATGAGTTGATATTGATTAGCTTTCAATCTTAATGCCATTTTTCTTTTATAATCAAGCTCAGATGGAGCATAACCATTTTTAAAATAAAATATTAAGTCAACATATTGAGATTCAATACCAACAGGAAGTACCTCTGTGATTTGATCAATATTACCTGTACCTTCATCAACTAATGGATCATTTATCCTTGTGATCAATTTGCAGAAACCTTGACCTCTCACAATTTTAGCAGGTTTGAATTCTAGGTCATATTCTTGTAGGGAAGTAACACAGTTAGCCCTTTTTTCTCCTAATTCCTTTTGAATAAGTAATTGCCTAATTGCTGCGAAAGACACAATGACTTTAGTATGAGTTTTTAAGAGAAAATGTATGAAGTATTTGATTGCTTTGTAGAATGCAAAGGCTTGTTTTTGTACTTCAAAATAATGTAATTCAACTCCTTGAAAATTTGAGTTCAAGAAAGAAATGGGGGCTTCGATTTTCTCTTCATTTGCTTGTGTTAAGATTGATGCATATGATAGTTCAGAGGAAAAAGTACATAGAATGAATTGATCAGAAAAATTAGGAGTTGATAGAGAGGGAGAATCAATAACAACTTGTTTGATTGCTTTGAATGATTCTCTTTCTTTTTCTCCCCATTTGAAAATCGATTTTTTCTTGATCATAGTTTGTAATGGTAGGACGATTTGAGAAAACTTGGGAACGAATCTCTTGACAAAATTAATTTGGCCAAGAAAAGATTGCATTGATTTTTTGGTATGTGATAAAGGAATTTATGAGACTGTCTTAATTCTTTCAGGACCAATAAAAATTCCATTTTTGGATATAATAAAGCCAAGGAGTTTACCTTCATTAAGAGCAAAAAATGATTTCTTGAGGTCTAGAGAAATTCCATAAATTTTGCATCTTTCAAAGATATGTTTTAAGTCATGCAAATGATTAATTCTCTTCTTAGAATATATGGTAATATCATCTAGATATACCACAACATTGTTATTAATTAAACCCCAGAAAGCGATATCCATTGCTCTCTGGAATGTAGTTCCTACGTCCATTAATACGAAAGACATTTTTTGACATGTGTATGTTCCCCATTTTGTTCTGAACATGGTCTTTAATCTATCCTCTGGATGAACAAGGATTTAATTGTAACCTGAGAATCCATCTAGAAAATTCATTAGTTCAGAACCAACAACTGATTGTAGGACTTGCTAATTTGTTGGGAGGGGAAAATTATCTTTTTGACATGCCTTAATTAAATTCCTAAAATCAATACAAATGTGAATATCACCATTCTTTTTCCTAACTGGTACAAGATTAGAAACCCATTTGGAATGTCTTACTGGAAAGATAATTTTGGCCTTTAAAAACTTATTTAACTTACTCTTGATCTAGGTTTCTAAATTTGGATGAATCTTTCTAAGTTTTTGTTATAAGATTTGACATCACGTATCATTGCGATAATGTATTGGATGATAGAAGCATCATAAGTTTTAAGATCTTGATAATTCCAAGAAATGATGTTTTTATATTTTTTTAACAGATGAATAAATGTATTTCTTTCTTTTGATGAAAGCCCAAGACTTAAGTTAATATTTTGAGGCTTGATATCAGATCCAAGTTTAACCAATTTAAATCTCAAAGTTGAACTTTGAATTCTGCAGTTGCTAACATTTTTAAATCTTTCTTTTAAATCATAAAGATCTTCAAGTTTAACTATAGGATTTGGCAAAACATTTTGTTCATTTGATTTATTCAATTGTCTATCATGTTCATATTCATCAATTACATGGTCAAAATAAGATTCTTTGGATATTAAAAAATCCAGGATATCTTCATGATCATTGAACACTCTCCAATTGTTGATATCAGGAATGAAAGGGTGAAAAATCAACTCTATATAAAATATATCTAGACTAAAATGATCGGGTGAGATCAGTTTAGATGCAACATTGGCAAAAAGATTAGCGCTGGCATTCTGTACCCTGGGTATTGGAGAAATATTAAATGCAATGAAATGTGAAGTAAGATTTTGAATTAAGGACTAATAATGTCTAAGATGATTAAAAACACAATGAATATTGTTTCTAACTTGTTTTATAACAATTTCTGAATCACCAAAGACTTACAAGTACTCAACATCAAGACTTATAGCTTTATGCAATCCTTGTATTAATGCTTCATATTCTACTATGTTATTAGTACATTCAAAATCTAATCTACATGCCAACATAGCTTTTTCACCATTAGGGCTTACCAATATACATCTAGCTCTTGCGCCATCATTAGATTTAGAACCATCAAAATAAAGTGTCCAAAATAAATAATCATGCTGAATTACAAGTGTATCTACACCATTAATACATTTAGTAAAATCTGTTTGTGAATAATTTTCAACTTGAGATGAAACAAAATTTGCTAAGAAAGGAGAACTCTGAGCTGCAAAACTTCCAAAGAAAGATTCAGAAGAATAATTCCCAAGTATGTTGTTTGTGAAAACTACAAGCTCATTTTCTTCATCCACATCAATAGCTGAGTATTTCATATGCTTTTCTCTATCCACCCGAATCTGATTTGGTTTCCCATTTTAAGGAAGCCATATATGGGACCAATATGTGGTGAAATAACCATGCAATTTATTAGACAAATCCTTGCTTAGAATAAGATCATAAAATTAAGGAATATCACCAATCAAAATATCAATAATCTGACATACTTTTGAATTTGAGGATAATCTTATTAAAACAAAGTTTATTTCTCCCAACACCTTAACCTTTGTTCTATCTAATTGAACAATTTGGACAACAGAATTCTCAGGTGTTATGTTCATCTTGAGACAAACTGAATATGGCATAGTATTTGATGGAACAGCTCAGTCTACCAAACAATTGTGAACATTTTTATTAAAAATCTCAAAGGTTAAAAGAAAAGGAGGAGTGTGGGAATTGGACTTATCTCCAATTAGAATTGCATCTGAAGCATCAATTTTATCTGGGGAATCACTTGGAGGCTTTCTTTTTCCAAGTGAGGCTTTTGTAGTTGGAAAAGGAGATGTAGGAACAACATTTAATTCTTTAAGAAATAATTTTTGTTGTTTCTTAAGCTTGCTCACCTCATACATGGAAATGTTAGCCTTGACTTTCTTCATATCTTCCACAATGTTATACTCTATATCCTTATCAGAAACAACAAGAGTTTTAGGTGAAGGGGAATTTGAAGAGGATGGAATGGACTCAGAAGGTTTAGAGGAGATTTTTTTATTGCACCTTTATCTTTATTAATAGGAGTAGTTGATCTTTGTTTTTGATTTGAAGATAATGGATTAATAGATCTTTTACTCCTAGTTTCTATTGGTTGGGCTTTTCCTTCTTCTTCATTTTCTGATGTAGTAAGAATAAAATCCCATAATCCATGTGCTTCAACCAACTCTTCTTCTTCTTATTCTTCCATAGATAGGGTTGATTCTTCATGTTCATATTGATATGATTCAACGTTGGATATAATATTGGGTGGCTGAGATGATGAAGTTTGAGCTTTCTTGAAAGGTCTAAAAGATATTTTTAAAGATTCTGATACTTGTTTATTGATGTCGACCATCTCATTTGACATTGTTTTGAGGACTTTTTGTAATCCTTCTAAATTGAAAGGGTCTTTAGAAGGTTTCTTTTTGGCTTCCTCCTTAAAAGTTACTTTCTTTGACTTCCTTTCTTCAAGAATGGTTTTCTTCTCTAAGGCTAGAATTATTTTTTCAATGGACAAAGCTTCTTTTATGTTTTAAGCTAAAGTAGCTTTATTAGCTCTATCTACAAATATTTGAATATTAGAGGGAAGCACAGAGATATACCATTCTATTTTTACATCTTCACCAGGGTGTGAAGTGTCAATAATCTTATTAAGCAATTTATTGAACCTAGAATTAAATTCTTTGATTCTTTCGTTTTGATTTGTTTTGAGATTGGAAATATCATTAATTAACATTGGTGTTGTATGATCATCACCAAACTTAGTCAAAAATTGCTCTTGAAATGTATTCCAATTATTAATTAAGTCTGCTGGTAAAGAGAAGTACCAAGAACCTGCTGATCCTGCAAAAGTATAAGGAAAAAGTCTACATACACAATCTTCTTCTGAGACTCCATTTAAGTTTATGGCCAACATATAATTATGTAAATGTTCTTCAACTGAAATCCTTTATCACGATTGAACTTGGGTAACCATCTTTCTGGATGTTTAGGTAAAGGATGAAGGGGTGCAAGCATGTTGATTGCACCTGGATTGGTCCAAGGTCTATTAGCCATTCTAGGAATTTGGGTAGAAGAAGTTCTAATAATAGAAGAGGTTGACTGTGTGGAAGAAGAAGTAGCCCCTGTGCTAGTGCTGGTTGAACTAGCACCAGTTGATTGAAAATGAGGGGTATGAGTGGAAGGATTGATTGGATGAGAGGAATTTGATGATAAGGGATGAAATAGAGGTGTTTGTGGTGGAGAAGAAGATAAAATCTCACTAGTAGATGATTGTGATTCATATTTTTTAGTCTTTCTTTGGTGAGAAGGTAAGGGAAACTCAAATGTAGTAACCACAAGTTTCTCACTTTGGGATCGAGTCAAAATACGAGAAGTTTGGAAAGATGAAACTACACTACCTTCAGATAACTCAAATTGTTGTGGTCTTTCTTCTGAAATAGAAATTCCTTCTAATTTCTGAATTAATGTTTGAATTTCAGGTGACTCCTGAGAACGAGGTTGATCAGATGACTTAGGGTGTGTGCTAGGAGATCTTGTAGTTGTTTTTACAACTTTCGGTTTGGGAGTAGGAGATTTTGAATGAGATATGGAAGTTGGGGGAGATTTTGAGGGAGAATGACTCTTTTGATGACCTTTTGATTTGGGATTAAACTTTATTGCCATTCATAGTCGGGGCCCTCCTTCTAGCACCAAAAATGTTGAAGGCTGGAAAATCTTTGCCTCAACATCGGGGAATACCACCTGGTCAGGAACTTAAGACAACTATGTTTCCGTTGGAATTGGTGGCTCCGACTGGGGATAAAGGGACCAGTTTCCCATTAAAGAAATATAAATGAATCATAGAAATAAAATGAGAGTAATGGAGTGTTTTAAAAGAAAAGATTATATTAATAAATAAACATATTCTACGTATCTCCTAGGATAATATCTCTTTACATGTGATTCATAAAACGATTTCACAAAGCATGCAACAATAGAGATCATTAAACGTTTTATGAAAAGACAACATATAAGGTAAACTAAATTAATTAAATAGTTAATTAATTTAGTTGGTTAAAACTAATCACATATTAGATCTCGTTATTTCATATACAATCACAATGATACAATCCTACAAATCAATAATGACAAAGTCTAACTCTTTGCAAAGAAATTCATATAATGAAACAACTTATAAGAAATTTACTATCTATCTCAATGAAACATAGCAACAATATAAATATAATAGTACCGATACATCAAGACTCTGCTCATGAAAAAGATAGCTTCCAATTCATCTTCTTCAGTTATATAACTTTGGAATAAATAATAGTGCAAGTTCAAATCTATCTATCAAAACTTTAGAACCCCTTTCTAAATACATGAGTGGGGTTTAAATAGTCTATTAATATTACACAATAACAAAAATAAAAATAAAAGTCTTCAAAAAAGCTCCAACAAACTAAGATAGGATAAAGCAAAGATAAGATAGCATTATGTTGTAACAAGAAATTCATGACTATCTTGCAGACTGATTCTTCATTCGTTCTTTGAGTCCACATATGTTTGTCACTTGCTTCAGCTGCGGGGGATGAATCGGTTGCATGCACATATGCCCCGTAAATAATGCATCACTGAGTGCTGGAAAGAGATGAGATGTTGCATTAGAAAGATACCTCAGCACAAGCCATTGACTATGTGGCTTTACTAATAAATTCCAATAACTTTCGAGGTTTACTTTTGATAAACTTTGAAAGTCTTCAACCTTCTTATTTGATGCTTCCTACCATGATTGCTTTAGAGCTTTGACATCTGGCAAGGTATCCTTTGGGCATTCTTGTATTAGATTGGCCTGCAATAAGGTATCACTGATATATTCAGTGAAATTAGAAGCAAGATTTTTGGCCCTAATGATAGCCATTTTTTGCTTGCTTCCTCTTGATGTCCCAGTCTCCGAAAGTGATATCATTTTGAGATTCTTCAATTCAAGGAAGATCAACTCATCTTCCTTCAACACTGTCTTGCCAATCTATATGCTCAAAGATTTTCTCATCAATTTCTTCATAAAATGTCCTCAGATCAGACAACTGGTTAACCAAGGAATCACTAGTATTACACAAATCATGAATTAAAGTTAATTTATGACAAAATATAACCTCATGTTTAGCAAGTGTATCCAGTTCTCCTGCTTCTTTTCGAACTTCATTTATTTTTGGATTTTCTTTTGAACTGGCTAATATTTCGTTGTAGTTGTTGTACCTATGCATCTTTATCTTTGATTTCAAATTCAAGTTGTAGTTTCTAGTTGTTGAAACTTTCTGTAATTCAGCAAGGTTTGCTTTTCATTGTTGCTCATCCACTTTCCTTTCATTCTGGAGACTTTGTTTTAATTGAATAATCCTCTAGTCCTTTTCCTTCATAAGCAGTTGAATTTATGTTGCTTTATCAATAATAGCACTAGCATAAGCTCCTGTAAACTATTTGAGTTTGTTTAATTATTCGTCAGGGGATGTTTGGACTCCTTTCTAGAGAACTTGAAAAGGAGTCTCATTTGAAACTAATGCCTATGTTTGTTCCAACTTTCTCTTCTTTCTTGACCTACTCATAATTGCTTTGTGTTTTGGACTGTAAAACACATCTAAAGGAGGGATTTCTTCAATTTTTAGAACTATCTCTGATTTAGGAAATGCTGGGATGATTTCTGAATCTTCAACAACAATAGTTTTATTGGGAGCCTCAGCAGTGAACGAGGTTGTCCCTTCAGTTTATGGAATCCGCCCTATTCCTTTGTTGATTGTAGTGTTTACATCCTAAGTCTCTTCAGTTGATAGGATGCGATTAAATTCCTCCCAAACTTCATCCAATTTATTTTCCTCTTGAACTTTTTTCATTTACTCAACAACTGTAGTAGCTATCTTAGAGACTTGAAAAATAATTGGATCCTTTGATTAGGAGGTTGATGTATTTGAAACTTCAGGATTCTGTCGAGAACGTCTTAACAAAACTTCTGGAAAATGGGCTATTCTTCGACAATGATATTGATTGAACTCAGTCAATTCTTTAGGAGTTAGTCGATCTTCCACTAAATTTTCAACCATGGGATACTCTGGAACCATCTCAAATAAATCATCAAATTTTTCAGGCTCGCTTGTGAATTTCCTGATTCTTGGTTGTGTTGTGACATCTTTTGTGACCCCATGTGGATCGTATTGTCTATTTGGGATGGTTGGAAAACTTAAAGCTTTAATTTGGTCAATTTCAACAAGAGCATGTCTGAAATTTTCCAATGCATATATACCCCAAGAGATAGGAAAATAAGGCCAAGTAGTTTTCTTGGCATCCTTGAACACTTTAGTCAAACCATTCGCAACTGTTTTGGTATGCAATTTCTTTGGACGATAATTTATCAAGGACAAAAAGAGGAAAAACATGAGGATGGGAAAGACTGCCAAACACTCGAATATAAGTAAATGACTCTTCCCCAAACCACCTTCCTAATCACATTAAGTCATTGTTAGCTTTTATAGAGAGTCTGGGTGCTTTCCTGCCAAAGACCTCTTGGTGAATGGGGAAGATAATTTCATGACAAATTTTATAAAAATGAGTATGATACTTGGATTCCCACAAGATATCAATTTAAACATGGATGGGGGTAGGGTATTGAATTATCCACTTCGATCCTATAGATGAAAGATCATAAGAAAAACAAATAGCGTCCATGACATAGGCGCTCATACAGAAAGGAGGAGCTCTATTGTTAACATTGTGCTTCTGTTTGTAATTGTGAATTTGAGTAGTTAAATTATTAGACAAGATATTTTCCCAATCCATAATATAACCATCGGAAGCAACTTCTATTAACGGTACCCAATCTTCTGAGAACTTTTGTGTATTAGGGTAACTGTATAAACGACACATCGTGGAAGTGACATGATAGAAAGGGCCAACAATAGAAGTTAATGAATGCATACCCTTGTCCTCGCGCTTGTGCTTTCTTGGATCACTTCTCCATTCTTGATAAGCTCTGCTGGATTCTGATTCTCATGCATGAACTTCTGGACAAATTGAGTATCATACTTTTTCTGTGGTAGCGGTAATGGTACATTTTCCTCAAATCCTCAGCCTTGAATTGTAACAACCCAAAATAAATATCTCATTAATTTTCTAATTAACATTAAATTTAAATCAAAGTGACACTTACCTTAGCTAAATAAACATATAATTAATAAACTAAATTCAAACTATGAATAGTGCTTACCTATGGTAGAAGTAGGCTTACTTCAACAGGGTTTTGGGGACGACTCTCCACCCAGCCATAGGCTCAATTGTGCAAGAATTTGCTACAACTGGCCAACCCCGAGCCCTCAATCAACGTACTACTACCAATGACTACTATGTCTTAGAACACCATTCTCCCAAGAGAATGAAAGATAGAACCTTGGAATGATGGAATGCCTCCCATCCTCCTCACCATCTAATAAATAGAACAAACATTGGATGGGAAACCACATGTACACACTCCATGTGTCTACATGCAACTTTTCTTTTGATTTTTAGCTTTCTTGTTTTATTTTCTTTTGATAGTTTTCTTGTTTTATTTCTATTTATTCTTATTTAGAGCTTTAGTATGGTTATTACTATTTTTATTTTTATTATAACATTATGATTTATTATTTGTTATATATTATTTATTATTTTGTTATTATTATTTTTATTATTTATTATTTCTTATTAAGGGGAGGGATATTATATACTCTCCCACTTTAAGGAACTTCGTCCCCAAGTTAAGTTGAATTATTTATTAGTTATTAGTTTTATTATTTATTATTTTATTTACTTCATGTTGCCAACACCCTCTGCTGAACTAGTATAACTAGCAGGCATCGAAAGTTCCACAACACCCAGGAAATCTCAAGGAATCTCTATCTGTTTTCCCACTTTCGGCACTAGGCATAAGCCTGACCTAGTCTGTATCCTAGTCCAAGGCTGGCCCCAAAGCTCGCGCCTGACTCAAACCTCATCTGCCCTAAGGCAGGCATCTGATACGGTACTCAATGACTGGGCATCTCACAAGGCTGGCCCACTCCCTCCACAACTACTAAGGCACACAGCCCCAGGCATCGAAGTCCTTACAACCCCACCAGACTTCGGCATCCCAATCTGTTATATGGGAATAGTGTCCACACGGATGCTGCTATTCCCACTAAGATGGGTGGCTATTTTAGAAACAAAGAATCAAAGTCTACTATTGATTCCTTTTATCAAAATAGATGAGAGGAGAACCAAGAGGGCCAACCTGAGTCTTGCACTCGATTTCCTCTCCTTCTTGATAGAGTTTTACCGCTTGCTCTTTGTCTGCTCAGCTTCAAAAGGACCTATAGAATCACAACAACATACTACTATGCAAGAAACAAGGATCTAAGTTCATAAATAATGCAGGATCATATGTGCATTAACCATATACAAGCATATATAAACCAATACACAAGAATATGGAAGGAAACAAGAATAACTTTATTCAGATAAAAAGTAGCAAGAGGATTACAACCATGAGCGGCTCTGACCCAGCATCATCCTCCAGCTAAGAAGCCCTTCTTCACCTCAAGAAAAGCAAAATCACTCAACACTGTGAATGTACACCAGAATACCAACAACACTTCTCTATAAGTTACAAAATTCCAGCCTCTGGATCTCTGTGATGAGGGATCCATATATAGATGATTACAGAGAGGTGAGTCATCTTTTGGAATCTTGATTAGTGTCTTCTCTCTGATAGTTCCTGCTTCCACTTGGAGAATGATGATCTCTTACTCATCCCTGGTCGAAAATGGAGTGGCAGTTGTCAGAGGGGAAGCTTCTGGAAGATTCCATGATCTTCCACCTCTCATTTTGTCCCTGCCATTTGTCCATTCCCGACCATCGCACCCTACAGAGGAGCCATTCAGTATGCATCGCACCTTGTACACTGGGAAGGTGATATGCATTGCACCCTATGTACTGGGTTTTAAGTATGGTCCAGTTTTGACCATTTATGAGCAGTTTTTAGTGGAGAACTTCTGGGAGATTAATTAGCTAACCTTGTTCCTTTAAGCAGTGAAGCAACACTTTTAGGGACTTAGGAGCCCTCAGTTTATGGACATTTATGATTGGGGTTGAAGTGCCCAAAAATGTCTATAACACTAGCACCATGCCCAAAGTGAAGATGTAGAAATCACTAAAGAAGTATTAGATAAGGAAGCTGAGCTCCAACAAATCTTCCATAAAGCTTGCCTTTCGGAGGAAGAGCATTGGAGATAGAAGTCTAGGAGTTTATGGCTTAAAGTAGGAGACAGAAATTCTGCCTTCTTCCACAAACAAGCTCAAGCCAGAAAGAGCTTCAATTCTATCGCAAAAATCATAGATGGCAACTCGACACACAAAGACTTTGATAGCATAAAGAGAGCAGCTTTCGATCACTTTCAAAACCTGTATAGAGAAGAGGGCGTGGCAGACCCAAACTCTAAATTTTTGGAGGCGGTTCCCCCTAGGATCTCACCTTCAATGAATCAACAGCTTGAAGCAAAGATCTCTATACAAGAAATAAAAGATGCTCTCTCCGACATGGAGCTTGACAAAGCCCCAGGCCCAGATGGCTTCACTGCAAGATTTCTTCAAACCCGCTGGCAGATTGTGGAGAAAGACCTCTACAAAATGATTTTGAAATCTCAAAATTGCCAGAAAACTAGGGGCAGCACCAATTCAGCTTTCCTTGCCCTCATTCCCAAGGAAAAGGGTGCTAAAGAATTTAATCGGTTTTGCCCCATCTCTCTTTGTAATATTGGATACAAATTAATCACAAAGGTTATTGCCAATAGACTAAAAGGTATTCTTCCAGCCATCATCCCGGAGAACCAAGGCGGATTTGTTCAGGGGAGACAGCTTGCTGACAACTTCATCCTCGTGCAAGAGGTGATTCACTCGAGCCAGCTTCACGAAGAGAAAGGTATGGTAATTAAATTAGATTTGGCTAATGCTTTTGATCGGGTCAGACTTAGCTTTCTTTGGGAAGTCTTGAAAAAATTTGGCTTTGGAATGGGCTTTTTAAAATGGATTTGTGCTTGTATTGCTGATCCTTGGATCGCCCCCCTGGTGAATGGGAGAGCAGCTGGTTTTTTTAAAGCTTCAAGAGGGCTTAGGCAGGGTTGCCCCCTCCCTTCGCTCCTCTTCGTCCTTCATGTTTTTGTCCTGAGTTTCTACCTGGATCAGAAACTGGTTGACCAAGAGATCTTGGGGCTCAATATAGCGAGAGGGGTTAAAAATGTTAACCACACCCTGTTCGCGGATGATACCCTCTTGTTAGGGGTTGCCTCTGCCAGATCTGCTTTAAGATTCAAGGAGGTCTTGGATGACTACAGTGAAGCTACAAGCAACAGTTTAAACAATGGTAAGTGCAAAGATTTTTGCTGGAATATCTCGGCTTCCACCCTTTCTGCCATTTCAAGAATTATGGGCTTTACTGCCTCCCTCAATTGGTCCTCCTTTACTTATTTGGGCCTCCCCATCTTCCGCAAATTAGCATACGGCAGAGATTGGATTCCTCTGTTGGACAAATTTAAGGCCAAATCCCAAGATTGGGGATTCTCATGGTTAAACCTTGCTGGCAAAATTGTCCTCATCAAATCCGTTCTCACTAGCCTCCCCATTTTTCAATTCCCTATAATTCTAGCCCCTTCAGGCATCATTAAAAAAATGGAAGCCTTCATTCGCAAGTTCTTCTGGAAAGGGGGCAATCACAATGACAGAAAAATCCCTTTGGTAAGTTGGGAGAAAATCTGCAAGCCCTAGAGCAAAGGAGGCCTTAACTTCAAAGATCTCAGCCTCCAAAACATAGCCATGGGAACCAAGATCTTCTGGAGAATCATTGGACCACATCTAGGTTGGGCACAAAGAGCTCTATGGAGGAAATATTTCATGAGAAAGAGGAAGAGATGTCTGGATGCCATACTACCCACCACAGGCTTGCAGTTGATCAAACTTTGTCACAGAGCAGCCCCTTTAATTAGAGACAGAGCATATTGGATTCCAGGAAACGACAAAGAAACTAAGATATGGGACGACAACATTATGATGCACCCTCCTTTATCATCCCATTGCTCTCTATATGTGCTACGTTTGTGGTTGGACAACGCAGGTTGCATTACTCTTTGGGACATTTCACAATGGGAAGGCAGAAATTGGCTGCGTTGGAGACTCCCTCTCGTCCCTCCTGAGCTCTCTCAAGCACGTGATCTTCTCCTTTCTTTGTTAAACGGTATGACGCCTCTGCACGTGGGTAAGAAGGATGCCCGTGGTTGGGGAGCCGCCCCAGGGCTTTACACGGTTGCGCAGGGATATAAATGCCTTCATGATCGTCCTAACGTCCCTCCTAATCATGATGTTTGGAACAGGATCTGGAATTTCAAATCCATGCCTAAGGTCGATTCATTTTGTTGGCTGTTATGCCACAGAGGGATTTTAACAGCTGATAGATTGAAGAAGAAAGGATTCATGGTCCCTCTCGATGCCACTTATGTTGTGACAGTGAGGAGAACCCCCAGCATATCATACTGGACTGCAAATTTTCAAGATAAATCTGGCATGGCCTTTTGAGCTACTAGAAATTTGAATTCATTTTACCCATGTCTATATCAGATCTTTTTGCAAACTAGCGGAATTACTACCCAGAAACGCTCCCAAAAAATGAAAGTTTCATAGCTGCATGGCTCTCCTTGCCGAAATTTGCTTGCTGGCAAATCTGGCTCGAGCGTAATAGAAGAGTTTTCAGAAATGAAAGTCTAAATTCATAGTTCATCATCACCAAAACAAAATGCCTTTGGAAAGAAAGTCTGGGGGAACATTTGCCGGATTTGAATCTGAGCCAGCAAGACTTAGAATGGGGTGCTTCGATGGACCTCCATTTCTCTGGCAAAACAAGGTGTAAGGACTCTAGACAACACATATCTCCACAATGGTATGATATTGTCCACTTTGGGCCTAAGCCCTCATGGATTTGCTTTTGGACTTACCCCAAAAGGCCTCATACCAATGGAGATATTTGTCCATCCTTATATACCCATGATCCTCCCCACTTCTAGTCAATGTGGGACTTTGGTCGTATACCCAACAATCCTCCCCTCGAGCAAAGGACCATCGAGCCTCCCCTCAAACGATTATCCATCCGTCCACTCTCGACCAACCTGGATTCTCCGCTCTAATGTATTAGAAACGCACACCTTACATGGAACACCACCTGCCTTGAGAGCTTGCTCTATCCCAGGTCAACTCATTTTCACCGTGTTGGGACCAGGACACGTCCATGAAGAATCCGGAGCACACCGCCTGCCGATCTCATCCACGGATCCCATCGTGATATTACCGGGGCCCACCACCTTCATTCAGCATTCCGAGGATTCATCCACTTGGCTAACTTCGGGGCATGGCTCTGATACCACTTGTAAGGACTCTGGACACCACATATCTCCACAATGGTATGATATTGTCCATTTCGGGCCTAAGCCCTCATGGATTTGCTTTTGGACTTACCCCAAAAGGCCTCATATCAATGGAGATATTTGTCCATCCTTATATACCCATGATCCTCCCCACTTCTAGTCAATGTGGGACTTTGGTCGTATACCCAACAACTCAATCATGGTGATGGAATGAAAGTGTCATGTTCAAGAGTGACTTGCTACCAATAAAGTTTCTTCAAGTTTTCTTTCCAATTTTTCCCCAAGCATTGCTAACCAGTACCTCTTTATTTTTGTCAAGCTTGAGGAGGATAACATATACTTTTTCTATAATTTGCCCTTCGGGAAAACCTATCGCTATGTTTTCACGAGCCTAGCGACAGTGAAACTCATTCTTGTCTGTATGGACAAGTTTGTTGCTATTGGTTTTAACGAGTTTAATGACAAAGACAACTTTTTCAATTTTAGAGAGTCTAAAAAGGGACGGAAAGGAAACTCCAATGGTTCTTTTTTGTCATATAATCCCTTAAGTCCGAAAAAGTGTAAAATAATACGAAAGGGATGAAATTTTGATAGTTTTAACGAGCTGAACAAGACAAGCGCTCGATATTTTTGTGTAATAATCCCTCAGGTCCAAAAAGATTAAAATCTAGTGGAGGGATAGCACTTCCGATGACTTTAACGAGCCAGAGAGGCCAATCTCTCGACAATCTTTTCATATTTTACGAGTCAGTTGAAAAGAGCTTAAAGGAGATTCGTTTTCGAGGAACGAGTGATGGTTTCGGGTAGCAGCTGATTCCAGGGAAGGATTTGGAATTCTCCAATCACGGCAGTGTCACAAGGATGGCTAATAGAATCACTCTTCGCAGATGTTCCTCGAAAGGGTAAACAATCATGTGGGGGTGAATGATCGGCTAAAAAAAGAGTGGAGGTGATGATGAGAACACGACCAAGGCTCAAAAGCTGGTGATAAGGCATTCACAATGGTTATTTATCAGTTCATTTTTTAATGAGCTTAAACTCTGGGGGAAACATTTGCTCATGGCTTATGTTTATTTTTTAACGAGCTTGAAATATGCCCTAAAACTGCTCGTGGGGGGTTATTTTTTAACGAGCTTGAACCCTGCGGTAACACTGCTCGCCAGTCGTATGATAAGGATGTCTCATTCAAGATGCCATTTTGAAGGCGCTTGCACCTTTTGAAGCTTTGCCCCGGAGCCTTTCTTTATGCAAGCTAGGAAACGACCAGCCTTATGGGTTTAAAGGGTTAGAGGTCCTACAAATTTTAAAAAAATAAATAGTCGCTCTTCGCTTGCATGCAGAAAGGTTTGCATGCCCCCAGGTATAGCGAAAAATTTCCAGGTTACCATGAAAGTTCCCTGCAAAGAAGACCGAATGCTTTCATGGCGATGTCTACCAAAATAGACAAAAGGGAGTGGTGCAACCGCATGCCACTCAGCATAACCTTAACGAAGGTATCTTATTCCAGCCTAATCCCATTTTCCTGTG
>APFE031082887.1:100710-146012 GCA_000404065.3 Pinus taeda | reverse complement strand
ATACATATATATATGGAACCGCCGATTGCGATTGCCTCTGATCTTCCGATCCGATCTCATCGGAGATCGGCGATTGGGGGTTCCATGGCCCAAAGCTTAAGTTCAGCCACATGCAACCTCCGATTACGATTTGGCCTTAAGGCTTAAGACTCCTTTTTCAAAGGAAATTCCTCATTTTCTTAAGGACTAAAACATCCTTCTTCGGGCGATAACTTCATCATCCGGACTCAAATTGAAGTACCATTTGCGCCGTCGGAATTAGGAAGACGATATCTCTGCTCTGGTCCTGGGTTGACTTCATTTTTCCCACTTCGATTTCTGAGTTTCTCCATGCCATTGTATCTGAAGATCCACTTGGATCACCGGGTCGGGTTGCCCTTATGTTCAGCAGTGCCCACGCTGTATTGTGTCATGCAACTCGTTCGGGTAGAGGTGCCCACTTGTGTGTCGCCCTCCACAGCTCGTCATTGGGCAGGGGCGCCCACCCTCCATGTCGTCCTCCGCAAATGTTCAGGCAGCAGTGCCCAACTGTGTCACCTTTCGTAGCTCACCTGTGCAGGAGCACCCACCGGTCGTGTCTCTCTGCAGCTTGTCCGCAAGTAGGGTCACCCACCAGTTGTATCACCCTCCACAGTTCATCCATGGGCAGAGGCGCTCACCCCATGTCACCTTCCACAGCTCGACGGGCAGTCGCGCCCACTGCAGCTCATTCGCAGGCAGACACACCCACTGTAGCTCATCCGCGGGTAGGGTCGCCCACCTGCAGTTCGTTCACCTTGAACTCACCCAAACTCTGCAACTTGTCTTCGCCTTTCTACCTTGGCTCAGTACTTTGGCCCTCAGTCCATTTTTACTTCACCCTCCTTGTTCACTCCTCTCCTTAGTTTGTCCAACACTTATGTTTGAACTTCCTTGAGTGGAATGCTTGATTGGATGCCTTACTCCATCAAAGTCACCACCAATATATGCGACCTCCAAGAGTTAAGGTGGGTCGGCCTGCCCAAGCTAACCACATAAAATCGCCATAAAATGCCAAAAGATGCATCGGTCCACCCAACTCGTCTTTTCCGCACGTCTGCCCACTAACTCGTTGGTTTTTCGACACCTCTATAAACTCGTCACACATGTGCCCTCATACTTATCTGATTTTCTTCATTTCAGTTTTTCAACTCTCCAAGTAGCTTGTCACACTGTCGCAACTCGTCGTTGCACACTTGTCGGGGTGTGTTTAATAGTTGCACCCGCTCATCGTCGCAACTCGTCGTTGCACACTTGTCGGGGTGTGTTTAATAGTTGCACCCGCTCATCATCGCAACTCGGCTCGTCGCCTTTAACCGAAAATATGTCTCCACCTCCGCTTATCGCACATGCTCAACTCGTGGTCATCACATACTCCCCCACTTTAAATGGTTGTCATCCTCGACAACACCATCAGACGACATCGCAAAGTGTCGCTAGCTCCAACATCTCCAAAATGCCCATGTTGCCCATCTCTACTCTGCCAACGCATGAACCACCAAGGTTCATGTCTCCATGAATAGGAAAGTCTCCTCAATCCATGACCATCAACCACATCCGTCGCAATCTCCACATGCTGCCCCGTCGTGAAAGGTTGATCCCTCCAACTCAAGCTGCATGTTATCACTGCAACATACGTCATGTCTGACCCCATCATGTATCGTCCTCACGTGAATTGTTGTTATGATACTCCAACCCAACTCAAACATACCTCAGTACACTACTAGCACCCATGACTTGAACTAGTTGGGTAGCTAATCCAATTGTCGCTCTCAACTCATGAGAATGCACCTCCTCATGCCATCGTCAATCATTTCTCTCAGCATCCTGTCACAACATCAACTCGATCAAGAATCCATCCCAATTTCCATCAAAATGCAAGTAAGCCGTGCTCAGGTCCATGAAGTAATCTCCATCTCACCCACAACATGTTGTCCATGATGTTAGTGTCAATGTGTTGCATGTTAATCAATCGCATCTATCCAAACATCATCATCCATATATGTGAAGTCCATCTCCTCAAAATGAAGAGATCCTCCCATCAAATCGACTCTCAATGCGCCACATCCAAGTCCATGAAGCAACCTCCATCACATCTATAATGTGCCATCCCTCATGTATGTTAGAGGACAAGTATACACTTGTCTCATCATTCATGTGTTGCCCATGGTCGTAAACCAATCAGCCTCCATGTATATCAATAGAGGTTAAGTCTCGGCTCAACCCATGCCCAAGTGTTGCCACCAAGGCATCATCATCGCTGCAACTCCATCAACTCCAAAGTGTCTCGTCTTGATCATCCCCATCAAGTCACTCTCCCGAACACACCTCATAAATGTGCCCAAAAGTATACACCCCAGACTGCATCAAAGTTAGGTACACCACTGACCTCAGCTCCTCAATGCATCAGATACTCCAAGACCACTATAATATGAAGTCTCCAATGGCTGCAAATCTCTCAAGTCAACATGAGCTCCATGAATCATCTCCACCCAACATCTCGACAAGCATACACGTCTCGGCCTCAAATGCCATTGCAAGATGCCTCTACTCTCCATGTGGTAGGAATGCTCTCATAGATTGCTCACAAATCCAACCAGTCCATGGCCGTGTTGTACAAAAGTGCACAATATCCCCATTGTCTCATAAGTAAAATGTCTCCATGTCGCATCAGCAAATCCATCCGCACAACATCCCTACCCTGGCACTCCTCATTGGATGCCCAAGTGACATCTTTATAAGTGCTCCTGCATAATGTTTTCTCCATCTATCTAACTTGATGTCCATGACTCAAGCTGCCCATGTTGTCTAACTAAGTACACCCATCATAACATCGGTCATCTCATCCTATTCCTCAATCAGGTTTAGTGCCCTCATTCATTTAGACCATCATATCACAGGTTCCTTCCATCATTGCTGCCTCCCCCACTAAGGTCCACCAAGACTGCATCTTGGTCACAGTCCTGAAGAAGTCTACCCAAGTATCAAAACTCTGGTGTGCCCTCTCTCCAATCTGTCCATGAGTCATGCCGGGCACTTAGCCAATTCTCCATATGGCTAAAGCATGACCCATCCTCCGCAATGATCATCATGTTCCTCCCTTGTCACGAGTATCTGCACCCCTTGCCATGAGGTTGCAAACTGCCCCAACAAGCCCTGCAGCAATCAATGTTCCTTGATTCTCCGCACAAGGTCTCATCGTAGACATCCATGGTAAGGTTGTCCATCACATCGACAAACTGTCTTTGCCCTTCACTGCATATGTCCCATCCTCCAAAAGCTCCAATGAAACACAAGTAGTAATAGGAATACTTTTTTCGTCATGAGGCTCCTCCATGTGAGTGCCTTCATCCATCAATGTCTGCAATATGTACAATCCTATTTCAACTTGAGTAATTGGAAGTGCCTCAAGTTCTTCCTCCATTTTTGTCACATCTGCAACATCTTTGTCCTCATGTATCACAAATTCTTCTTCTTCATCATCGAAACCTATAGCTACATCCTGCTGCATTGCCCAAACAAGTCGAAGAAGTTTGTCTTCAACATTCCTTTCCAAGACCTCAAGTTCATCCCAAATCGGCAGGTTCTCTTCTGTCACTCGCTTCAACCTTTATAAGGTAAGCAAGAGCCTCCCTTGGCATTCTTCCCAACTTTCCATGTCTCATCGTTCAACTTAGCCCAAGCACAATGCTTCACCTATGTTAAACCTGTCATGAAGTGTAGTGGTAACACTTCAATCTGCAAAAATCAATTCTTTAAATCAACCTCCGATACCATCTGTCACGCCCCTATCTTGGTAGTGGTTTTTCAATCGCACATAGGAAGGTGTGGCACCGCTACCCAATTTCTTTTCACCAACACTAATGAGTACAATCTACGCCTAATATTCAACACTTATTTAGTTTTCTTCAATTCTACTAAGCATTCATCATTTTACACAACGAAATTAACATTCATCATCATCATCATATAATTATTCACAACGGATAACTTTCTTTTTAATGGGAGGGGCAGCTCCTAGATTAGAGTATGCCCAATGATAATGATAATACAATTTTTACAAGTATTTTTACATCCACAGTCTTTGCCAAGAACCCCAAATTCACCTCGACAAAACTACCAAAAACCAGTAGCTCAGCCTGCTCATGTCAGGTC
This sequence comes from Pinus taeda, assembly GCA_000404065.3. Lineage (NCBI taxonomy): Eukaryota > Viridiplantae > Streptophyta > Pinopsida > Pinales > Pinaceae > Pinus > Pinus taeda. The sequence goes on along the minus strand of APFE031082887.1, from coordinate 141,839 downwards.
TCCCACCTCACCAGGTCAGGTCACCCTTCTGTTTAGCAGTGCCCACTCTTTGTCGTGCCATGTAGCTCATTCGGGCAGAGGCATCGACCTACGTGTCGCCCTTCGCAACTCGTCATTGGGCAGGGGCGCCCACCCTCCATGTTGCCCTTTGCAATCGTTCACGCAACAACGCCCAACCATGTCACCTTCTACAGTTCACCCATGTAGGAGCGCCCACCGGCCGTGTCCCTTCGTAGCTCGTCCGCGAGCAGGGTCGCCCAGCAGTCATGTTGCCCTCCGCAGTTTGTACACGAGTAGAGGTGCCCACCCCGTGTCACCTTCTGTAACTCGTCGAGCAGTCGTTCCCACTGTAGTTTGTCAGTGGGCAGACGCACCCAATGCAGCTCATCTACGGGTAGGGTCACCCACCTGCGGCTCGTCCACCCAGAACTCACCCGAACTCTGCATCTCGTCTTCGCCTTTCTGACTTGGCTCAATACTGTGGCCCTCGGTCTGCCTGTACTTCACCCTCCTTGTTCTCTCCTCTCCTTAGTTCATCCAACACTTACGTTTGAACTTCCTTGAGTGGAATGCTTGATTGGATGCCTTACTCCATCAAAGTCGTCACCAATATATATGGGACCTCCAAGAGTTAAGATGGGTCGGCTTGCTTGGGCCAACCACATAAAATTGCCATAAAATGCCAAAAGATGCGCCGATCCACCCAACTCGTCCGTTTCGTACATCGACCTGCTGACTCGTCAGAATTTCAACACCTCTATAAACTTGTTGCACATGCACCCTCATACTTAGCCGATTTTCCTCATGTCGATTTTTGACTCTCCAAGTAGCTTGTTGTTGCACAAATCGTCATTGCACAGTCGTCGGGGTGCGTTTAACCGAACACACCCGCTCGTCGCCTTTAACCAAAAATATGTCTCCACCTCCACTAGTTGCACATGCTCAGCTCGTGGTTTGACACCCCCCCTCCTACTTGGGGCCATGCCCCACGGGCCCTGGGTAAGTCAATTTGATTCCGGGAATCAGATTGCCCCACCTAGGACCCATGGGGCATGAGCCTGGCAAGCTGCACGCGCCTCCCCACTAGCCTAGGTCCGCACCACACAATACCTAGGCAGGGCAATCTGATTATAGGAATCAGATTACCTCACCCAGGGCCCATGGGGCGCGAGTGGGGGAGCCGCACGCGACTCCCCCCTGGCCTAAGCTCATGGGGCGTGAGCCTGGGCAGGCAGGCAGCTGCACACGGCTCCCCCCTGGCCTAGGCTCATGGTGCGTGAGCCTGGGCAGGCGTGGGAGTTGCACATGGCTTCCCCCTGGCCTAGGTCCATGGCCCATGGGCCTTGGGCAGGGCAATCTGATTCCACGCAGCTCTCCCGCACCTGGCCTAGGCTTGTGGCCCTAGGGGCGTCGGGTGAGGCAAATTTGATTCTCATAATCTAATTTGCCTCGCCTAGGACCCATGGGACCGTGGGCCTAGGCTAGGGCGAGACTTTTAATTTTTATTTATTTATTTATTTTAAACGTTTTTTAATTATTCTTTTTTTTTTTTTTTAATTTTTTAATTATATATATTATATATATATATATTATTTTTAAGTTTTTAGTTTAAATTTTTATTTTTATTTTATTTTAATTTTTAATGTTTTTTTTTGTTATTTTTAATTTTTTTGTAAGTTTGGCATGACTACATCTTCATCATGTCCCATATATCACCTCGATCAGGGCGAGAAATTGAACCAGTGACTTCACATCAAGGAATACCTTAATAGGTCACCCGATCACTGTCTATCTAAGACCCCGTTGACTTATGCTTTTAATTTATTTTATTATTAAGGCAACCATGGTTCGCGGTCATTGAGTGGCTGCTACGTCCACGGGCAGTAATCCACACAAATCCATCAAAGACGACCTAATATATCGGGCCTAACCTTGAGGGCATCGAGGAGATTTGACCTCGTGACCTCCCAATAGGCAAGGTACTTAGCAACGAGGGCTCGACCAATTGAGCTATCCCTTGGGACTAGACTTATGTTTTTAGTTTATTTTATTTTTAATGATTTAATATTGTATTTTTTTTCTTAAATTATGTTTCTTTAGAAATATTATATATATAGGTTTAAATTTTTATTTTTATGAGTTAATTTTTATTTTTTTACAATTTTTTATGTTGATTTTTTTTTTTGCTTGGTCATGTTTTTTTTTAATGTTTTAATATATATTTTTATTTACTTGTTATTATTTTTTAAAACTTTTTTTTTGTTTTTTTTTTTTTTTAATATCTCAATGTTTAATTTTTAATTTTTTTTGTCATGTTTTTTTACTTTATTTTTATGTTTTAATATATATTTTAATTAGGTGTTATATTTTTTTACTTTTTGTTTTTTCTTAGTTTTAGTTTTTATTTTTCTCTTTAATTTTTTCTAGTCATGTTTATATATATATATATATATATATATATATATATATATATTACTTGTTATTTTTTTTTTAAAATTTGTGTTATTTTCATGCTTTTAATTTTTATGTTTTAATATGTATTTTATTTACTTGTTAAGTATTTTTTTCAATTTTTTTTTTTTTTTTTTTTTTTTTTTTTTTTTTTTTTATATATATTATTATTATTATTATTTTTGCAAAGTTCGTGTATGATCCTCTACTAGTACCTTGATCCCACACTGTGTCAATTTGATAGTTGATTTTAAAATTTTCGTTATAATGGATCGATTCTGCCCCCACAATATGTCAATTTCATGGTTGATTTTTAAATTTTCATTACAATGGGTTGAGTTCGCCTACAATGTGTGTCAATTTAATGGTTGATTTTTAAATTTTGGTTGCAATGTGTCAAGTTGTCTTAGGCTAAGATTTTAAAGTCGTTATACTTTTAGCATTTAAAAAATAAATTGCTCTTGGTATAATGACTCTTTCATTCAGGTGTTCATTTTTAAAGTTTTTTTAGTCATAAATTTTTGTCCATATTGTCATTGTTGAAATATGTTGAAAACTTAAGGTTTTATGTAGTCATGATCTTTAGTTTTAATTCCATGGTTGGAAAATTGTCAAAATTTTAAGATTTTTTTAAGTCATGATATTTTATCTTTAATGTTATGGTTGAAAACAACTATAAGTATTTTATCTTTAATGCCATGACTGAAATTTGTTGGAATTTTAAGACCTTTTAGAGACATGATATTTTATCTTTAATGTCATGCTTGAAATTATTGAAATTTTGAGGTTTTTCAGAGTCATGGTATTTTATCCTTAACACCACTGCTAAAAGATCTTACAAATTTACCTCGAAAATAAGTAAATAAATTAATAAAAAAATATTATTTGTCAGACGAGGCAGTGACTCCTCAACCAAAATTGATTTGTGTGTCTTATTCCACCAGGTAGGTCTTCATTATATACATGAGGGAGAGACTGTTCACTTCATCTCCCGATGACTATTGATATTACTTATTTATTTATTTACATTATATTCACCCATCCTGAGGATTATGTGTCAACATTCTCCCCTTTAATCTGAAGGGATGTTGGTGAGTCCAAGCATCATTCTGAATCATTCAAGCTTTTCTCTTCCAAGTGCTTTGGTGAAGATGTTTGCAATTTGCTCATTACTGGAACAAAGACGTAGATGGATTGTTTTGGCTTCAACATGATGTCGAATTAGATGATATTTAGTATTGATGTGCTTTGTTCGATCATGGAACTTTGGGTTCTTGGCCAACTTTATTGCAGAGGTATTGTCAATCATGAGTGGAGTTGATTGTACTTTGTTTTACCTGCAAATCTTCAAGAATTTTCCTGAGCCACACAATTTCTTTTGTTGCTTCAGCTGCTGCCACGTATTCTGCTTCTGTTGTGGAATCTGCTGGAACTGATTGTTTGTGTGATCTCCAGGAGACAGCTCCTGATCCAAGACTCATAGTATATCCTGAAGTAGATACTCCAGTTTCTTTGTCTCCATCGAAGTTTGAATTAGAGTATCCAATCAAGCTGAATTCGTCTACCTGTGTATACTTGATTCCAAGGTCTTGAGTTCCGTTCAAGTACCTTAGAACTCTTTTTGCAGCAGACCAATGTCCCTCACAAGGCTTTTGGATAAACCTGGAGAGGATTCCAACAGCAAATGAAATGTCTGGTCTGGTAGTAGTTAGGTAGTTGAGACTTCCTACAAGCTGTCTATACTTTGTTGCATCCTCAAATTCTTTTCCTTCAATAGATGTGAGCTTTAAGTTTTGTTCCATTGGAGTAGTAAGAGGATTGCACTCTGTCATGCCAAATCTGTTTAACAAATCTCCAATGTATTTCTTTTGAGAAAGAAATATGGACTTTGGATGTTGGGTTACTTCAATGCCAAGATAGTAATGAACATAGCCCAAATCAGTCATTTCAAAACTTTTCCCCAATTCTTTCTTTATGGATGCAATATAGCTTTCATTGTTCCCTGTCATAAAAGATCATCTACATATACCACAAGATATACAATTGTTTTGCCAACTTTCTTGACAAATAAAGTTGCATCATTAAGATCATAATGTTTGAAGTTGAGTTTCAGAAGATGCTCAGTTAGTTTTTCATACCAGGCTCGTGGTGCTTGTTTGAGGCCATACAAGGACTTCACAAGTTTGCATACTTTATGTTCATGTCACAGCAAATCCTTTAGGATGAGACATAAAAATGTTCTCTTTTATATCTCCATTTAAGAAAGCAATTTTTACATCCATTTGATGGACTTTCCAACCATTCTGAGCTGCTAGGGCAAAGAGTGTCTGGATGGTAGCCCATTTTGTTATGGGGGCAAAAGTCTCCTCATAATCGACCCCTTCCTTTTGTGTAAAACCTCTCACCACAAGCCTAGCTTTGTGCTTGTCAAGTGGGCCATCAGCTTTATACTTGTTCTTGTAGACCCACTTGTAGCCAATTGGTTTGGTTCCTAATGGAGGATCAACTAGCTTCCAAGTGCCATTCTTTATGAGGGCATCATACTCCTTTTGCATCGCTTCTTTCCATTTGTCATGAGAAGCAGCTTCTTTGAAGGACGTTGGTTCAAAATCTGTAGACAAGTTCAATTCACAATCATAAGAAACATCCATATCAACAGGTGAATTAGAGTCATCCACATCACCTCCATTCTGTCGGTTTGAATTTCTAGTTCCTGTCTTTCCAACCTCATCAGGATGAACACTTTCAAGTGTCTTTGTCAGCCACTTTGGGGGACCTTTCTCAGATGGTCCAGGCTGCTCCGTTGATTGAGTTGGGACTGAATCAATATTGAGTCTCCCAATTCTATCAATCACATCACTTAAAGCATCATCTGTTGTTGGAGTTTCATGCGGGGAAGAGTGTTCCTCAAAAGAAGATTCCACATGTTGATCTAGTATAGGAATCCCCCCTTCAAGATGTGGAATCTGATTTTCAAATTCTTGAAATGATTTCGTTTTTGCGAATCTATCCAAGCGATCAAGTTTCTGCTCGACAACATTGTCAGATTTGGATGATTCAAGAAAAATTACATCTCTAGATATAACAAACTTTTAATTTTCTTCATCATCGAGGCAGTATGCTTTGGAGGTGTTTGAATACCCCAGGAAGATACACTTACGACTTCTAGCACCAAGTTTGTTTCTATGTACCTTTGGTATTAAAGCATAACAGGTGGAACCAAAAATCCTGAGATGTTTTACCGAAGGAACATGTCCATACCACAATTCATAAGGAGTCTTGTTTCTTATGGCACTAGATGGACATCTATTATTTATATATGCAGCACATAGAACAGCATCAGCCCAAAAAATTATCTTTACATTTTTGAAAAAAAGCATGGATCGTACCATATTCAGGATTGTTCTATTCATTCTTTCAGCTACACCATTCTGTTGGGGATTATAAGGCACAGTTGTTTGATGTTTGATCCCATGTTGTCGAAGATAGTTTTAAAATTCATTTGATGTGTATTCTTTTCCATTATCAGTGTGAATAGACCCAATATGAGATTGTGCATCATTTTCAATCCATTTATGAAAATTCCTGAATGTTTGAAAAGCATCATATTTGTTCTTCAATAAATAAACCCAACACATTCTAGTGTAGTCATCGATAAATGTCATAATATATTTATTTCCATTTGCAAAAGGAACATGCATTGGACCACATAAATTTGAATGAATGAGTTCAAGTTTTCTATGTGCTCTTGAATGTGAATCATGAAAAGACTGTTTTCTATGCTTTCTTAGGATGCGAGCATCACATTGCTTAAGTTTCCTAAGAATTGTAGGCAAACCAACAACACCATTTTTCTTCAACAAGCGGAGACTGTCATAGTTCAAATATCCAAATCTAGCATGCCATAATAAACTTGATGGAAGTGTACCTTCTTCATGCTGAGAATTGTATGAGAAATGTTGTGCACGAGCAGAGGTTCCTTGCAGCTTGAGAAGCCTTTCTTCTTCTATTCCCCTCATGACAAGTGAGTGGTCAGATGCTTTTCTTACCTCAAGCTTGCCATCAAACATATGAATGGAGTGACCTTGCTGGTGGATGTGGACCAAGGATAGAAAGTTTCTCTTGAGTTGTGGGAGATATAGAACATGATGCAGAAGAAAGTGTGGAAGACTAGGCAGTTTAGGGCTGATTGTGCCAAACCCTGATGGCTTGATTTTTGATTGGTCTGCAAAGTATACTGCTCCGTCAACATTGTCAGTAAATTCTTTAAAAAAATATTTTATATGAGTCATGTGGTAGGTTGCTCCTGAATCAAGCAACCAATCATTTTTCCAAGAAGCAAGTGAAGCATTAAATAAATCTTCATTTACTCCAATGTTACATTGTGCCACAACATAATGAGCGGATTCAGGTGCTTTACCTTTTCTGTATCATCAGTTTTACCTTTCTGTTGGTTTCTTTGCTACTCAATTTTGTCCCATGGTAGCTTGCATGTAGAGGCATCATGTGATCCATTTCTTTTGCAGTGTATGCAATGCAAATCTGCCTTTTCTCCTTGAGAGTGTCTGCCCCCTGCCTATGAAATATCTTCCTCTTCCTTTTCGACCACCTCTTCCTCTTGAAGAATCTTGAGCAGGATGCTTTTCTTTATGAGCAAGGCACATAGCCTCTTCAAAAGATTCAGGGGCTATCTTATTTCCAAAAGATTTCTCTCTTTCAGCAAACTTTTTCACAAGAGAGTCAAAGGTGATATCTTTGAGATTTCCATTTGCCTGCAATGACTCAAGATAATTGGAGTAAGTAGGATAAAGTGCCTTGAGAAAAGCGATAAGAGGAATATCCAATTCAACCTTAGTGGATTTGATATCATGCATTATAGACTTTACTTCAAATGCAAGAGCAAGAGGATCATTATTTTGCAGTTCAAGAGTGAAGAGTTTAATCATGAGTTGAACAACTTCAAGTGTAGAATTTGAGTCATAGAGTTCTTTCAGCTTTTGTAAGGCTTCAAAGGCAGTTGAAAATGATGAAATATAGCGACTCACCTCTTCATTTACAGATGTTGCGATTAATGCATAAGCTTTGCTGTTCTTGTTTTCCCAAATGACGAGCTCTTGGTCTGAGGTAGGCTGTTCTGGTTCATTGTCTCCGTCTCTGACACACACTCCTTTCCACAACTCATTGAAAATGAGGGTGTGTTTTATCATTCGGGACAACTCAAGATAGTTCTCCTTGCGAGTGAGAACTATTCCCACAATAGATATGATTGAATGCATTGTAAAATCTGTGTACAATGGAAAAAAATCGCTCTTCTAGTGATAAAACAATTTGCACTTGCTGTGTAAAAGGGAAAAAAATGCACTGTAGTTTTCAAAACACTTTACTATGGCGGAGTCTTCAAAACACTTTAAATGAAAATTGATTTATAAAACATTTCCCAAAGAGACATTCAGATCAGCGATGCACTGACAAAAACTCTCTTCCAAATTAGCGCCAGAATGAGTTCTCCACGCTGTATATGTTAATAAAGAAATCGTGTTGGCATACATTCGAGGTCGAAGACAGGGAATATAGTCCACAGTCATGTACAGGTACTGCACATGCTGGCCACAAATACTAGGACAACATTTCCAAATAAGGAGGCACACAACTATACGACACACTGAACAAATTAATTAAACGACCGAATGAGTTATTCACGTGTATATGTCAATACAGGCTGTTTTATCATCATCTGGCTAGCATAAACTTCTTCTCTATTCTTCCAATCTGCGTGCACAACCAATAATAAGCTGTCCGTCGGCCTGTTGTCTGATAAACAAGCGATGACACAGATCTAATACACGCTTTCTAGAGTAAAAAAAAATCCTCAAGGGAACCTGTCAAAGAAATGGATAATGGCTGAGAGGTCGCATTGTATATTTTATGGAACACGAAGGGTTCTGTTACTGATGCTATTATAACCACAACTGAAAGGCGTATACAAATGTCAGAGGTATACCAATTGAATGATATGGAGAGCGGATGGAGAAGCCGAGGTGTATGACTCAATTTTATTACATGCGTATAACTCACAGCGAATGGAACTCACAGCAAATGGAACTCACAACAAAAGGGTTTTATATCACTGCATAATACAATCAAGACATACATACAATTCAATAACATTCGCGCAGGAAGAAATAACACCTCTAGGAAGCAGTACCATACACTGCAGCACCTTCGGCTTTAGTGCGTTCAATGCAACAACCAGCTCCAATGCAATGAATCGACTCCTTCAAGAGGTAAATGTCAGCCTACAGAACATGGGCAGAATATAAGCAGAATATGCAGGAGGGAGTTACAAAGCAGAGGGAAATTTAAAAATGTTCCTAGCTCTGATACCATGTCAGACCAGGCAGTAACTCCTCAACCAAAATTGATTCATGTGTCTTATTCCATCATATAGGTCTTCATTATATACATGAGGGAGAGGCTGTTCACTTCATTTCCTGATGGCTGCTCATATTACTTATTTATCTATTTACATTATATTCACCCAATCCTGAGGATTAGGTGTCAACATTATTCTTGTATCAACACTTTTTATTTTTAGGGTGTTTTTTGCACAAAAAAGTGGTTTTTATTGGTTTTTACTGTCATTTATAAAAAATGTTGAAAATTTACCAAAAAAAAATGTTATTCTAGCATCAACACTTTTCGTTTTCAGGGTATTTTTTCATGTTTTTTTTTTCTTTTTTTGGCTAAACTTCTTGTTTTGAGTTTACAGTTTTTGTTTGATAGTTTACATTATTAGTAAATGAAAATGTTATGGCATGTATCCATGGGCTTGTTTTCTACCTATCATTGGATTAAGAGACTTATAACTATCTGAAGTGAAATTTGTCTGATGGGCCACACTGAAAATGAATGGACAAATCTTTGTGTATGAGTTATGAAATTAAAAGGAATTAGTTATTAAGCCTTGTTTAAATATTACTAAGCTCAGGAAGGATAGCTTGATACATATCTAGATATATAAATATCGATTGGGCTGGACTGAGCCCCGTTGAAAGTTCAAGAGAGGTATATGCAATGTTAAAGCTCAAGAGAGATGGCGTTAAAGTCCAAACTATGCGTTGGAGGCCTAGAATGAGGCTCTTATATATGCATTAACATTTTAAGCATTGAAGGCAGAAAATTTGACACTATGTAATTTTACACTTATGTCATGGGGCTAAAAGTTACGACTTGGAGGAGTAGAATGGACTCAGGCCTAAGTGTCATGCGACTAAGCACCGTGCCCAAGCACTGATCGTGGGGATGAAATTCGATACCAGGGTTAAAGGAGTGGCACCTTACTAAAACTTATGGCCAAGAGTCATGTCCAAGAGTGTGGGCAGTAAAGATCCCAGCCATCAAATGACACAACGTCCAAGGGCGTGGGCGGTAGAGATCCCAATCGTTGAATGACACAACATCAGAATTATCCACATGTTTTGGGGGTTTGGTACCCCAAATATTTCGAAGGGAGGTGAGGCAGATCCCGCTAGGATTGAAAAGTCGGGGTTGGTGGTTATGCGTTGGTGCATTAACATGATAGAATCCCCAAATAATTTTATAATGCTTACAACATGAAAATCCAAATCTACCATGCAACATAGGTATAAGGAAAGACCTACGCCCAACTTAGTAGGTCACATGGTTTTAGGGCCACGTGGTTTCTCAAGAAGAGGGACATGTGTCAGCTGAATTCAAGGGTTTTGAGCGACCATGTGGTTTGGAAACGGGTGACATGTGGTGTGCTTAGATTGGAGCCACGTGAGGGTGACATCACCCCAACGGAAAGGGTTGGTTATGTCCCCAGCACCTTGTCCTCGACAATTTTCAATCAAGATGGGTGCAATCCTGTTGGGATTTAAGTCTTGGGATGACATGGCGCGTAGGCCTTCTTTAATGGGGCAAGCATCGTGTGTGGTGCAAATGTGTTTGGTTATAAGTCGAAAAGGGGTGTCAAAGTTTTATCATATGACATGTATCACCATGTAAGCCCAAGAGGTTGTCCCAGGTAGTTTCAGCAGGAGACAGGGTCGAATCCACCAGGATTCTATCTAACGAGGTGATAGGGCCTTAGAGGGCCCGCACCTACATATATCCATCGTATATAAAATACATATGTTATAGTTGGTTGTGAGGACCATATGAATGGGGTTAAATGTCACTCCAATATGAGCAGGTTGACAACTGAAGTAATGTTGCGAGGTGGTAGTGTGGTGGTGGGATCTGATAGCCACGTGGGCACCACATGGAAGATCAAGATGACATGGGAAACATGTGGTAGGTCAAGATGGTGTGGCATTATTTGATTGGCCAAACTTTGTCCCTCCATATCTGTTGATCTAGTAATTAGAGTGAGACAAATTTTATATTGTTGGAAAGGTATCGACGAGATGAACGCATCAATTATATCTATTTAACATTTTGATGAAATTGTATAATGGATAGTAGGGGGTATGCTACAAAGTGGTGTCAGAGCTTCCAGGTTCAACACTTGTATTGGATGGGCTCTATTGCTGAATAAATGTGGGTAAAGGTTTTAGCTCTAGACCTTTGGGAATCAATTAGTACTTTGTTACAAAATTAACAAAGTAGTGGGTCCAATGAATGGATGTTTGGAGCTAGGGTGGACCTTTGGCTCTGAGTGTTATTGTCGATAAGGGACATGATTGCACATTATTTATAACATTTGATTGTGATTTGTATGTTGGTTGCTAGGATGTCCTAGTATGATTGACTTTATTGAACAATGTAATGGTATTGCATGTGTTCACTATCTTGCATGTTGAAGGCCTGAACAACTTATTGTTGTGAACTGCAATAATTTTTATTTCTTTAAGTGTAGTAAACTTGCCTGCAGAGTTTTCGACATAATTGTTGCAGTGTATTAGCACTACTGATTAAGTGGCATATTCTTACACACTTGGAATAAGTGTGCATGTGAATGTTCTTGTGATATGAGGGATGTGGGGAAATCCATGTGTTGTTTGTAACTTGGATAACACAACTTATTTCTAATCGAATGTGAATATATATATATGTATATATTGATTGGAATGTAAGAATCCCATGGTCTGATTGTTATATGGCAAAGAACCTCAATGGAGGTTGAATATTTCTATAAGATAATTTTTAGTTGTTATGTTTTCCTTATGAATGTGTGTCCTTCGTGGTTAATGCCTTCCTTGTTTAAGGAATGGGGTATAACATGTGGAAATGGTTGGTTAAAGCCTATAAATATTATTATCTCAATGTGAGACAGAGAATCCATGTTCAATACTTGAATTGGATGAGTTAAAATACAAAGGTCTTGTGTATACCTTGTAGATAAAGGATTTGTAGATCTGCTCAAGAGTGAAGTGCTTGATGATTGCTTGCTTGTGCTAGTTGTAGCATTGTGAATGTAAATGGTATGTTGATTGCTTGCTTGTGCAAGTAGGCATTGGGTGCAACATTGTGATTGGATGGCTATATATACATTGATTGTGAGATTGCTTGCATATACGTGACATATTTCATAAATGTGAAAAGTTATAAGTTATAAATTGGCAGGTGCTTATATGTTAAATGGTCTATAACTGACCTTTGAGATTGCAGATGCTTTGTTATTACTAGCCTTGGATAAAGAGGATGAATGTACATCTACTACTATGGTTGTTGAGGAAAAGTTGATTCCCCGATTAGTATTGATAGTCTCGGTAAAGAGACTGAATGAAGCTAATGAAGGTTGTCATCCTTTTTAATCTTTAAAGGTTGATTTTAACAGGTGATAATAGGGGTCCCCATAAAGAAGTTTATTTTAATTATGTTGTTGATATGGATTATGGATTAATTTTAAACTCGTGAAGGCATGATTGTAAACAAGTCAACACATACATCTGCATATAAGTTTTGATTTTTGAAAATTATGTTGAAACACAAAGTATTCCTAAATTATGTCCTAGGTTTTTTAGACATGTGACTAATCAATAAATCAAGATATATGTGCACCAACAAGATAGCAGGCTTGGTATAGCATGACAAGGAAACAACTAATATGTGATTTGCATTGACAATGTTAATAGTTGAATGTAATTGTCAGTGTTTAAAAGATTGGTACAGCAAGAAGAGAGTGGCATACAAGAACTCTCAAGCACTTGAGACAACAAAGTTTAATGTTGGAAGAGAGGGAAGAGGAGGGGGTTTCCTTCAAGACCCTCTAATAAGTATTAAAGGACTGATCCTAGGAGAAATTGGAGGGGAATTACAAGTTAGTAGGGTCTGCCATGAAATCTTGAAGGAGGCTCAGGCTGAGCTTCTATACATGAACCATTGGAAACACCGAGACTCATGGGGATTGATTTGGTGTGCTTGTTGGACATTTTATGTTGTGCATTCTTTGATCGATTTTATGATGATTTCCATTTTCAATATTGATGTGTGCATGACCATGTTGTTCTGTTGAAATTTTCGTTGTTGTGATTTCCCTTTTTGGATTGGTTTTCCTCATTTTTCAAATTTTTGCCTTTTGAGTGTCATGTTTGCAGCCCAGAGGGGGGGGGGGGCTTGTTGGGTGTGGAAAAAAAGACACAAAATCTGGTAAATGAAATGAGGAGGACCAACAAAAATATGACCTAAAAGAGGCCTCGTGAATAATTAAAAAGGAAGGCTAAAAATGGGTAGTGCAAAAATGGCACGAATGAGAACATGCTAGTTTTGGGTAGATGGGCAAAAAAAAGGGTCATTGCTAGAATACCTTGAAACACTACTCTCGAAAATGATAACAAACATAAATGAGGAAATATACATGGATGGAATTGAACTGTGCAAACAGTGCTAGCAGAAATAACAACTGAAAGTGTTGGTATTAACAACAAAGCAAAAGGGTGAAGGGAGGAAGTCAAATAAAATAATTCCTATGGCCGCATGAAAATGTTGTTGAAATTTCATGCATGCTTGAATAAAAGTAGGGAGTTCTCTAAACCCCGATTCTAGTTGACATGTGTTAATGTGTGTTGACAGCCAAGTGCTCTGGTTGGTCCATGGGATAATGGATAGTGATATGGAAACCATAGGAATGGCTCAAAGGAGGTTCTCGTGACCTTAACCCAATTTACATTTCTAAATCTATGATATGTTCATGATCATTTCAATGCTGATAGACATATATGAATGTCATTGTGACTGATAGGTTTTGCTAGGAGTCATTGTTGTGAAAGAATGATGGTTTGTATTCATTTAATGCAAATGCAGATGGCATGTAAAATTCTCAGTTGTATAAGGAATCAATTGGGAAAAAGTATCCTTGGTTGATTTATGATTTTAATATCATTTGAATATTATTCTCATATTGTGCACAAGTTTCTTTATGAACAAGGAATGTTAAAGGATATATCAATAGAATGAGAACAATGTTCGCATACGACATGTTGTATTGTGCCATGTGTGCAAGTCATGTTGCATGTGTATATGTTGTATTGTGCCATGTGTACATTGTATTGTGTCGTGTGTATGTTTATATGTGTTGTGTAATGTGTTGGGGTAAATAGGTATGGGAATTTGTGGGCCATTGTGTTGGGTAAAATAATTGATTTGAGGGTGGAAGCATAATCCTCTGGATTCCCTTAAGGGTGGAGGTACAAACCTTTAGATTCCCTTGCTGCTGATTTGAGGGTGGAGGCATAAGCCTCTAGATTCCCTCGAGGGTGGAGGTACAAACCTTTGGATTCCCTCACTACTAATTTAAGGGTGGAGGCATACACCTCTAGATTCCCTTGAGAGTGGAGGTATCAATCTTTGGACTCCCTTGCTATTGATTTTATGGTGGAGGCATACGCCTTTGAATTCCCTTGAGGGTCGAGGTATCAACCTATAGATTCCCTTGTTGTTGATTTGAGGGTGGAGGCATACACCTCTAGATTCCCTTAAGGGTGGAGGTATGATCCTCTAGATTCCTTTGTTGCTAATTTGAGGGGGGAGGCATATGCCTCTATATTCCCTTGAGGATGGAGGCATGAGCCTCTGGATTTCCTTATTGTCAATTGAGGGTAGAGGCATAAGCATATGGATTCCCATTTTTTAGAAAAGGGTGGGGGTGAGACACCTCTGGACTCCCTTGATAGACTGATTGAAAAGATAAGAGGAATAATTTAAAACATTACAATTCCTTTATGTGAAACTCATAAGAGATTGTATGTCATGTTACAGGAAAGCATGTGAATTTCCTAATCTAAGTGAATGGAGTTGGTTGTAGGACAAATAAGCAACAACTTGAAGATATCAAAGTGCACAACAAAAAGCACCAAGGAGACTGCAAGGAGCCACAGAAAGTGTCCAATCCAAGGAAATCTTTTCATGTCTATTTAGTTGTTGAACAAGCAAATTGAATATGTGTGTGTGTGAGTTGCATTATAAAGCTCACAATGAATTATGTTGGGACAAAGCATGTTTTACATATTGTTCAGTATTAGAACATCAAGGATGGTGTTCCTCCAAGGGGGATGGGTTTGTGATAGTCCCTTCATGAAAACTTATACTCTTACAAATATTGAAAATATTTCATGTATTTTGATTATAAATTAGAAGGCCTGAGATTTGGGACATGGATTCCATGGTTTGAGGAAGGAGGTTGCTTGATATTTAAAGAAAGTTTGACTTGTTTCATGATATCCATTGAAGGTTGGCTGGTCTGCCTTAAATGGACTGGTTTTCCAAATTAATTGAGTTGGAAAGAGGGACAACAAAACCATGCCTGCCTTGGATAAATCTACAAGGCAAAACAAATGAAATTGAATAAGGATGGGACATATTGGCAATAGAGACAGTTAAATTCAAACAACATGAGAGTGGGGCAGGGAGTTGACACAACAACATCCCCACCACTATTAAAAAAAAAATCTTCATGGCCAAGAGGGGAATTCAGGGACAAAAGAGAATGTACACCCACGCAACCAAAAAGATGGTAACTACATAGTAGGGAGGATCATCACACTTGACGAAAAGGGGAGACAAGAAGCTCAGGGAAGGAAACTTGATGCATTGCAAGCAAGAGAGGCATTCATGAAGAAGCCATCCGTAGGTATTGAGGGGAGAAATATCTGATTGTGAGGAGGAGAAGAAATCACAAGAGAGCAAAGAAAGAAGCTTAGGGACATAAGACAAAGAAAATAAATCCTTAGGGAGAGGATCACATAAGTATTGGTTACACTGTAGAGGAGGAAATAAATCTTAGCATAAAAGGAAAAGAGCACGTAGATTTGTGTCACTACTAGAAGGCTAGGAGCAAAACAAAACATCCGTTTGAGCATTCAGAGCTGGAAGAATATCTTCCAGGTGAGAAAAATAGTCTCTAGATTCCCTATAAGACTAGAGGGTGGATATGATTTTATCTAGATTCCCTTGAAAACTTGGATTGCAGTAAGGAGATTTCTTTAGCCCCCTTTTCTTTTTTGCTAGCCTTTACAATGGATCTTGGGTTCCCAAGATTGGGTGGAATCACTACGTGAAATAATTGTTGAGGGTGGAGGAGTTTAGCCTTTGGATTCCCTCATTCAGTTTAGGGTAGAGGTGATGAGCCCTTGGATTCCCTGTTCCAGCCTGTATTGGTAGAGCCACAATTCTTGTTGGAGTAGTTTCAAGCTGGAGGTAGTGGAACTCTTAATTCTGTGTGAGATATTGATTGCATGAAGTAGTTGGTGGGTGGAGGTGGATAGATCTCTGGGCCCCTATTTTAGCTGGCAGAAATGGTTTAATCCCTTAAGCACTCCTCCTCAAGCTCTAAAATTTGGCTCGAGGGTGACTACTACAAGAAAGGCTTGGTTGTAGCGTGTTTAAGGTTGGGTGGAGAGTTGAAGTCCCTTACTCAGTTGCCTAATTTTGATTGGGATGAGTAACCCTCATATTTGAATTATATAATGAATTTCATGTTTATGCTATTTGAGTTGAAATGGTGCCATCAAGGTATGAGGTATAATTTGTGACTAGGTTGTTGATGTGGTTAATTAGTATGGTAGTCCATTTTGTCTCAATAGTGCTTGAATAGTGTAATAAGTTCACGTCTGAGAAGTTTTATACTTGTATGGTACTCAGCCTTGAAACATTATGATGAATCCTTGCACATAACCTGAAATGTTGAACTCAGCAGAGCTCAGAATGAATTGATTGCTACACATATGTACATATATACCCCTGCATAGTTGAAAGAACATAATATAATCTGGTTGATTGAAACCATGAACCCTATGTGTGTACGAAATAATGAGTCTAGTAAATAAGTGTGGTTATGTCACTATTTTGGATGAGAATGCTTATAGTAATATATCTTTGTGTGGTAGCGAGGAAAGTTGAAGTTCATAACTTAGATCTCTAATTAATCGGTATGTTCTTATGTGACCTCTTATCTGTTGAGTTGCACTTAAAATTATGGCAATCATGACCATAAAATAACTCTAGTTTATTCAATGCATGTGATATCTCATAAAATGGGATTTTTGCTTGCTTGAGGAATGCTAATTTCTTGTGCATTTCCTGAGTAAATGAAAAGATTGCTGCATCATTGGCTTAAGAGACCTGTAACTTTCTGAAGTGATAAGAGCTTGGAATTTTTCTAATGGGCCACACTGAAAATGAATGGGAAAATCTCTATGTATTAGTTATGAAATTGAAAGGAATTTGTTATTGAGCCCTATTTAAATATTACTAAGCCCAAGAGGGATAACTTGATACATATCTAGATATATAAATATGGATTGGGATGGATGGTTCCCTGCTGAAATCTCGGGAGAGGTATACACAACATTAAAGCTTAGGAGAGATGGCATTAAAGTACAAACTATGCATTGGATGCCTAGGCAAAGGCTCTTGTATATGCATTAACAGTTAAAGCATCGAGGGCAGAAAATTCAACACTATATACATTTATGCTTATGCCGCATGACTAGAAGTTAGGGCTTGGAGGAGTAGAATGGAATCATGCCTAAGCGTTGTGGGACCAAGCACCATTCCCAAGTGTTGATCATGGGGATCAAATTCAATACTGAGGTTAAAGGAGTGGCACCTTGCTGAGCCTTATGGCTAAGAGTCATGTCTAAGGGTGTGGGTGGGAGAGATCACAATCGTTGAATGGCACAACATGAAAACCATCCATGTGTCCTAGGGATTTGATACCCTGAAGATTTCGAAGGGAGCTAGGGCAGATCCTGTTGAGATTGAAAAGTGAGGACAACGTGGCAAGCAGGGTGGATGGTTATGTGTTGGTGCATTAATGTGGTAGAATCTCCAAACCATTTTATAATGCTTATAATGTGGAAATCTAAATATATCGCGCAACAAAGGTCTAGGCAGGACCTATTCTGAGCATGGCAGGTCATGTGATTTTAGGGTCATGTGGTGTCCTAGGAAGAGGGACACGTGTTAGCTGAATTCAAGGGTTTTAAGGGGCCATGTGATCTGGAAACTAATGACATGTGGCATGCTTGGATTGGAGCCATGTGGGGGGTGATGTCACCCTGATGCCTTATCCCTGATGATTTTCATTGGAGACAAGTGCAATCCCTCCAGAATTTAAGTCCTAGGGTGACGTGGTACATAGGCTCATTTTAGTGGGATGAGCACCGTGTGTGGTGAAAATGTGTTTGGTTATAAGATGTGAAAATTTGACAAGGGGTGTCAAATTTTTATCATAAGATGTGTATCACCACATAAGCCCAAGAGGTTGTCCTTGACATTTTCAGCATGGGATAGGGTCCAACCTGTTGGGATTCTATGTAGTATGGTGACATGAGCTTAGAGGGCCCCCACCCACATATATCCATTGTATTTTAAATACATTATGTTATAGTTGGTTGTGAGGACTATATGAATGGGGTGATACGTGACTCCAATATGAATAGGTCGATAGCTGAAGTAACACTGCTAGGTGGTAGTGTGGTGGATGACTCTGATAACCACATGGGCACCACATGGTAGGTCAAGATGACGTCTTTGCCTAACCATATCTTTCAATTCAAGAGTTAGAGAGAGACAAATTTTATATCATTGGAAAGGTATTGATGAGACAAACACATCGATGTTATATATTTTATGTTTTGAATAAGTTGTAAAAAGGTCGAAAAAATTTAGACCCCATTTCCATAACGAGATATTTGAGGTCGGTTCAGTTTAGTAACTTCCTCTTGCTACACTTTGTTGGGGCTAGTGATAGTATGGGGTACGTTACATACAACTTTGGAAGGAAGATAGCAGGTCTTTGTTCATATCTTGAAAGTTGGATTTCAAGGCTACATTTATGTGGGGAGTTCCCTTCTTGATATGTAGGCCAAATCTTGAAGCATGGATGATGGATGCCAAGTGTTTGACAAGTGCCTAATAGAAGTATAGTCTCTTAGAAGTCAAGGGTTCCAACATGTGTTCAAAATTGATATTATGACCAGGTTTTCGAAATGTTATGTCAAATGTATACTATGGGCATAATAATTGAGTGCATTGCATTTTCTAGCATTCTAAGGGTAGGCATGGATTAACAAGTCTAGATAATTCTAAAAATTATGCCAAAGAGTTAGAAAATAAACGTTCATTTTTGTTTTCTTTTACAATAAATTCATTTGAGTGAAAACAACCCATAACCTCCTTCACTTTTGTTTGTCTACTTCAATCTGAACCTGAAATAGTAACTACATTGTAACTTCTTTACCTTTTGTTGTATTTTTCATTGGTTTAATTTTCTTCTCGTGATATAAAAATAACTGGGTTTATATAAACACCACATTCTAACTTTTTATATATGCAAAATAATTGTATATCAATTATTTGCTTTTTGTAAGTTCGACATTGGTGAGGCTACATCATGGTCATGTCCAAGAATAACACCGGAATAGGGTGGGGAATTGAACTAGTGACTTAACATCTAGGAGTGCCCTTCCACAACCATGTTGCAATTGAAAATGCTCTACTTGTAAAATCTAATGTATGCAAGAAATTATAAAACTTGTAATTCCAAAACTTAGAAATTCAAATCTACACTTAATGAATAAAAATACATTGAAATTTTAACTCATAAATTTACGAAGGACTTAAACATATGAAACAATTCTCACACAAAAACTAACCTTTCAATTGAACTTCAGTTTTATTACTTATAATTACAAGGGATCCCTAACTAGGAAAATGGCCCTATTGAATACTACAAGCTATAACAATTACAAATATTTTATGGCCACATGTACCAGCTATATGACCCTCCAAATATCCTCTGAATCACCCCAAAAATCTTTTGTTTACTTCATCTTGCAACCTACCCTCAATAGTGCGGTCAATTTGGACTCTTTTGCACCTATACAAACCGTCCCTACATGACACATGTGAGATATCTAGCTGAATATAACCTCACATGTGTGGTTGCTCCTTATAGATCTATCACTTTCTATACATTCCTTTTGGTAATGATCTCTTGCTATTAAAATCTATTTTGATATTTTCCTCCTTCGACCTTGACCTCTAGATGAAAGTCCATCATCACTTTCTGATACCATGTTAAATTTCCTTGAACCCAACAACCTGACTATCAGGCCAGGAGTAACTCCGAATGATTTTTTTTTTTTTTTTTTGCATTAAGATAAAACAAGGATATATACAAGGAGAGGATATTAATGGGTTTCATCTCCCAATGTCTCTTCGTCTTCTAACTTCCTTTATTTTTGTTATTTACAATATTTAGATAAGTTTTCATAATCCCAAAGATTTGCTTTCAACATTCCCCCCCTTAATCTGAAGGGATGTTAGTGAGTCCAAGCATCATTTTGAAATCTATCAAAAATTTCCCTTCCAAGCGCTTTGGTGAAGATGTCTGAAATCTGCTCATTTGTGGAACAATGTTGTAGGTGGATTGTTTTGGCCTCAACATGATGTCGAATCAGATGGTATTTTGTATTGATGTACTTCGTTCGATCATGGAAATTTGGGTTCTTGGCTAACTTTATTGCAGAAGTGTTGTCAATAAAAAGAGGAGTTGAATGTACATGTTTCTCTTGCAAATCTTCTAGAATTTTCCCAAGCCACACAATTTCCTTTGTTGCTTCATCTACTGCCACATATTCTGCCTCAGTTGTGGAATCTACTGGAACTGATTGTTTGCATGACCTCCAAGAGACGACTCCTAATCCAAGACTCATAACATAACATAAAGTAGATACCCCGATTTCTGTATCTCCATCGAAATCTTAATCAAAGTATCTAATCAAGTTGAAGTTATCCAGCCGTGTATACTTGAGTCCAAAGACTTGAGTTCCCTTCAAGTAATCTAGAACTCTTTTTCTAGAAAACCAATGACCCTCACAAATATTTGGCATAAACCTAGAGAGGATTCCAACAAAAAATGAAATGTCTGGTCTAGTAGTAGTCAGGTAGTTGAGACTTCCTACAAGTTGTATATACTTTGTTGCATCCTCAATTTTTTTCCTTTAATGGATGTGAGCTTTAAGTTATGTTCCATTAGAGTAGTCAAAGGATTGCACTCAACCATGCCAAACCTGCTCAACAAATCTCCAATGTACTTCTTTTGAGGGAGGAATATAAAATTCAGATGTTGGGTTACTTAAATACCAATATAGTAGTGAACATAGACCAAACATATCATTTCAAAACCTTTCCTCAGTTCCTTCTTTATGGATACAATATAGTTCTCATTGTTCCCTATCATCAGAAGATCATCTACATACACCACAATATATACAATTATTTTTACAACTTTTTTGACAAACAAAGTTGCATCATCAAGATCATAATGTTTGAAATTGAGTTTCAAAAGATGCTCAATTAACTTCTTGTACCAGGCTTGCGGTGATTGCTTGATGCCATAAAAGGATTTTACAATCTTGCATACTTTGTGTTCATGACCCTTCAAAACAAATCCTTTTGGTTGGGACATAAAAACATTCTCTTTCAGGTTTGCATTCAAGAAAATAGTTTTTACATCCATTTGATGGACTTTCCAACTATTCCGAGCTGCCAAGATAAAGAGTGTCTAGATGGTAGACCATTTTGTTGTGGGGGACAAATTCTCCTCATAATTGACCCTTCCTTCCATGCAAAACCTTTTTCCACAAGCCTGGATTTATGATTTTCAAGTGATCCATATGCTTTATACTTGTTCTTGAAGACCCACTTGCTGCCTATTGGTTTGGTTCCAAATGGAGGATCAACTAGCTTCCAGGTGCCATTATTTATCAAATCATCATATTCTTTTTGCATTGCTTCTTTCCATTCATCATGAGAAGCGATTTATTTGAAGGAAGTTGGTTCAAAATCTATAGACAAATTCAATTCACAATCATAAGAAACATCCATATCCAAGAGGTGAATTAGGATTGTCTATATCACCTCCATTCTATTTGGTTGAGCTTCTTGTCCCTATCTTTCTAACCTCATCAGGACGAACACTTTCAAGTGTCTTTGTCATAAATTTTAGAGGAACTTTCTAAGATGGCCCAGCCTGCTCAGTTGACTGAGATGGGGTTGAATCAAGATTTAGTCTCTCAATTCTACCAATCACATCACTCAAAGTGTCATTAGTGGTTGGAGCTTCACGTGGGGAGAGAGTGCTTCAGAAGAAGATTCCACAGATTCAATATAGGGATTCCCCTCTTCAAG
This sequence comes from Pinus taeda, assembly GCA_000404065.3. NCBI lineage: Eukaryota > Viridiplantae > Streptophyta > Pinopsida > Pinales > Pinaceae > Pinus > Pinus taeda. The sequence goes on along the minus strand of APFE031082887.1, from coordinate 119,729 downwards.
ATGTGGAATCTCATTATTAAACTCTTGAAAACATTTTGCTTGTTCGAATCTATCCAAGTGATCAAGTTGTTGCTCAACAACATTGTCAGTCTTGGAAGATTCAAGAAAGATCACATCTCTAGATATTATAAACTTCGTATTCACTTCATTATAAAGATGATATGCTTTGGAGGTATTTGAGTGACCTAAGAAGATACATTTGTGACTCCTTGCTCTGAGTTTGTTTCTATGTTCCTTAGGTATCAAGGCATAACAGGTGGAACCAAAAACCTTAAGATGCCTCACAGAAGGAATGTGGCCATACCACATTTCATAGGGAGTCTTGTTTTTTATATCAAGAGATGGACACCTATTCTTTATATACACAACACATAGAATTGTATCATCCCAAAACATTAGCTTAACATTCTTGAAAAACATCATTGAACGTACCATATTTAAGATTGTCATGTTCATTCTTTCAACTAATCTATTATTTTGGGGATTATAAGGCACAATTGTTCGATGTTCGATCCCATGCTGGTGAAGATAGTTTTCAAATTGATTTGAAGTATATTCTTTTCCATTATCAGTACGAATAAAGCCAAGATGAGATTGTGCATCATTTTCAATCCATGCATGAAAGTTCTTGAATGTTTCAAAAGCTTCACATTTGTTCTTCAATAAATAAACCCAACACATTTTGGTTTAGTCTTCAATAAATGTCATCATATATTTATTACCATTTGCAGAAGGAAAGACCATTGGGCGACATAAATAAAAATGAATGAGTTCAAGTTTTCTATGTGTTCTGGAATGAAAATCATGAAAATAGTGTTTGTTGTGCTTTCCGAAGATACAAGCATCACATTGCTTAAGTTTCCTAGGAAATGTAAGCAAACGAGTAACACCATTTTTCTTCAACAAATGAAGGTTGTCATAGTTCAAGTTTCCAAATCTAGCATGCCATAAAAGATTTGATGGCAGTGTACCTTCATCACAGTGAGAATTGTATGAAATTTTTTGTGCATGAGTAGACGTTCCTTGTAGCTTTAGAAGTCTTCCTTCTTCTATCCCAGTAATGACAAGTGAGTGATATGATGCTTTTATGACCTCAACCTTGCCATCAAATATATGAATGGATTGTCCTTGTTGGAAGATGTGGACCAAAGAAAACAAGTTTCTCCTCAACTTTGGGAGGTATAGAACATCATGAAAAAGAAATTCTAGAAGACTGGGCAGTTTGAGACTGATGGTGCCAAGCCCTGATGGCTTGAGTTTTGACTTGTCTACAAAGTAGACTGCTCCATCAACATTATTAATGAATTATTCAAATAAATCTCTTTTGAAATTCATGTGGCAAGTTTCTCCTGACTCAAGAAACCAAGCATCTTTCCATGAAGCAAGTGAAGTGTTGAACAAGTCTTCAATTACTCCAATGTTGCAATGTGCCACAACATAATGAGTGGACTCAGGTGCTTTTCCTTTCCCTTTACCAAGTGTTTTACTTTTTTATTCATTTATTTCCTGCTTGATTATGTCCCAAGATAGCTTACATGTGGAAGCATCATGTCTATCTCTATTGCATCGTATGAAATGAAGATCATACCTTTCTCCTTGGAAATTTCTGCCCCCCCTTCCTCGAAAATTCTTCCTTTATCTTCCTCTTCGGCCACCTCTTCCTCTAGAAGAATCATGTGCATGATTCTTCTCTTTTTGTGCAAGGCACACAACTTATTTAGAAGACTAAGGAGTTGTCTTCTTCCCAAAATCCTTCTCTCTTTCAACAAACTTGTTCTCAAGGGAGTCAAAGGAAATCTCCTTAAGTTTTCCACTTTCTTGCAATGACTCAAGATAATGTGAATATGTGGGATATAGTGTCTTGACATAATCTATGAGAGGAAATTTATTTCAACACAAACAAATTTTATGTCATGCATAATGGATCTTATTTTTTATACTAAGGCAAGAGGGTCATCATTTTTCAACTCAAGATTGAACAACTTAATCATCAATTGAAAATTTCAAGTTCAAAGTGTGAGTCATATAATTCCTTCAACTTCTTGAAGGCTTTAAAAGAATTTGAAAATGGTGAAATATGATGACTCGCCTCTTCATTTACTGATGTTGCAATCAAGGCATAAGCCTTGTTGTTCTTATTTTCCCAAATGGCAAGTTCCTAGTCTGAAGTTGGCTTTTTAGGTGCATTCTCTCCTTCTCCTTCACAAAATCCTTTCCATAGTTCACTGCAAATGAGATTGTGTTTTATCTTCCTTGACCACTGATGATAGTTCTCTTTTCCAGAGAGAACTACTCCCACTATGGAGATTAAGGAATGCATTTTTGAATGAAAACTAAATTCAATTTCTCTCAAACTATAGTTCGACCAGTCATAAAAAAATACACACCATACAAAATATTCATATCATAAGCATCACACCAACATGAACAACATACATATCATAAGCATCCCACCATACAGACATTTAATATGTAAAACACCAACATATTACCATCATGCTCATATCACTCCATTCATACTTAATGGTCTTGAAAAAGACACAATGCATATACTTATGGACTTCATCATACAAAACTCACTTAACTCAAAGCATCTATGCACTTTACATATGTGCCATTACATATAAAAAAAGGGGGCTTCAACGAATTCAAACACATAGTCATTGCATACCATTTCAATCGTCAAGAAGGAGATACCATTGAAAATGGAGTTCAACGCATTTGGAGTTCAATACATTGATTACACCTTATAATTATGACACAGTGCTCCACCACACACAATGCACAACAGGTCCTCAAACAACGCACAACAACATGCAGATCAAATCCACTTCAAATAACGCACATCACACCATGGTATTCCAATGCACAATACATCATGTGAATGATGTTTTGACGCACCAAACACTAGTGTGCAAACGTAGAACTAGAATTTGTAGACACCAACAACCACGCCACACTGAGAAACCACACCTCAACACCATGCTAAGTAGCCACACCACGGTTATGTAGTAGAGTCAGTCCACACTAACATATTCAATGCAAACAACATCCACATATGCTCTTTGCAACATGGAGTTTCACTGTAGGCAAGCAATGTTCATTGTCATAGGGGTTTTGACCTCCAAAAAATTCAACGCAACGTTCAATCAAATGGGATGTTCCGAAATTTGCATAGAATAAGAGTAACATAGAATATAACAGAGGGACAATATGTAGTAGATAATAATGGCAGAGTTATGTAGGAGTTACAACAAAAAAGGCTAATTTTGGGAGTTGGCTCTGATACCATGTCAGGCCAAGAGTAACTCCGAATGAATTTGTTTTTTTTGCATTAAGATAGAACATGGATATATACTTGGAGAGGGAGACTATTAGGTTTCATCTCCCAATGTCTCTTCGTCTTCTAACTTCCTTTATTTTTTCTATTTGGAATATTTACATAAGTTTTCCTAAACCCAAAGATTTACTATCTAACATATTAAAAATATACTGAATACAAGCACAATTGGGGTCTTAACAAAACTTAGACAATGAAAGAAAAATAGACAACCAATCTTAATGACATCAACGCACAAATTTTATGCCCAGTCAAACAATTCTTCATTTATTAAATTTAGAACCTACTCAGACTCCCTTGTTGGAAAATGGCCCTATGAGGAAATTATGTATACAACAATACCCTTGATTTGATCCAAATAATCATGTTAAATTTACTTGAACCCAATAACCTAACAATTTACTACCTACTATATTATGGATATACTAAATAAAAGCACAACTGCAATCTTAACAAAACTTAAACAATGGAAGAAAAATAGACAACCAATCTCAATCACATAAGCACACAATTTTTTCCCCAATCAAACATTTCTTCATTTATTAAATTCAGAAACTACTTGGACTCCCTTATTGGGAAAATGCCTTTGTGAGGAAACTACATATACAACAATATTCCGAGTCTATCCAGCTGATCCCACCTTATATCTATACTTTGATCTATCTCCTGGCTAATGTGGATCTCCCTTGTTATTCCTTGCACCTTCCTTATCCTTGGAACACTTGAATGGAAGTCCTTCTCCACCCAATCATTGAGATCTCACTCTCATTGTGTCTTATGTTCAAGATGTCTTGTGTGTTTTCTTCCTTAGACTATCCTTTATTTTATAAGTTTGACTTATCATTAAATCCACAACCCTAGTCTCCAAAGTGATTGGCAGTTGAGATTAGATCTCACCTCACTTGAGATCAATATTTGAGACTCATCTAATTCATTAATGCAAAATCCTTTTCATTTAATTAGATTAACTCACATTTATATTATAAAAGAAATTTCTTTAATCATTAATGTAATTGCTAAGTTTAAGGGCATATTAGGCAAATTCCATACTCCTGGACACATAGGCCTATACAGAAGTACTTTCCCAACCTACAAACATATCAAAAATTTACATTGTGCCTAATTGCTAAGTAAAACTTTGCTTTGCAACTGAATCTAGGTTTGACCCAAAGATCTAGTTCATATTCATTCATATGGAGTGTCAATGGGGAATGATATCTTACTTAATTACCTTCATTAACTTCATTTTCGACGAAATATACAAGAATAACAAAAACAATCTTCATTTCATCATCTAAAATCTTTGCAAAGTCAAATGTGAGGTCCAACCTACAATTTAAGCATACGTCTTATCTATTTTTAGGCATTGGCAAAGGTGTTTTCTCAAAAAATTAATTGTCATAGCATGGATACTTGAAATGCAATGACTTTTAATAGTGATTGGTGTTGAAAATTTCCATTATGAAGCCATCTCTCATGCCTAAACTCATCTAACCCATAGGTATATCATTTATCCCAAAGAATTGAATATCATAGCAATGGAAACTAAACTCAGTAAATTCACAACGCCTCACTATATTTAGTTTTAGCACATATTGAAATCACTATTTCTTTATTCAAATATCGTAGCATGGAGATAAAATGATCTAACATGCCAATATTTTTAGATATTTTAAAACTAACCACTAAGGAGTAGGACAACCTTATGATGATACATTTTTAAATGTTGGTTAAATATCTCTTATTGATAGATGTTATATGTTTAAAACAATCTAGTGAATATACAAAATTACAAAACAAACTTATTTAAAGTAATGTCTGTTTTTTTTGTTTTTGTTTTTGTTTTTGTTTTTTTTGTTTTTTTTTTTGTTTTTGTTTGTTTGTTTGTTTGTTTGTTTTGTTTTGTTTTGTTTTGTTTTGTTTTTTTTTTTTTAAGTATAATCTAGAAATACAATATTTGGAAATCATGTGATTTTATATGATTTAAAATGTGTTTTTGAATGGACAAATAAATTCAACATCCTCAAAAATTTGTAAAATACTCTAATTATATAAATTACAAAACTCAAACTTACAGTTCCAAAAAATTAATACCAATTTCAAAAAAAAAAAAGATTGATTAAATCCATAATACATAATATAACAAAATACCTATCAATAACGCATACGTTTTAACATCAACTCAGCTACAATGGATGTGATAAAAATGTCTTCCAAGTTGATGACGTGAGTCATGTGTTACATGTACATAAAATAAATGTGGAAGGTAAACAAGCATGTAAAATATATATGTTGCCTAAACATGCTATGTTTTGGAGTGTTTGGCTGGAATCCAATGATTTTTTTTTGGCAAAATCTTAATTTTTGTTGTTTAAAATGGGTTTTTGATTGCATATATGGATTCAACATCCTAAAAAACTCTTGGGGAACTTAGATTGTCAAGATTTTACAACCCAAACTCATGATTCTAAGAAATCCCTGTTGGATTCTAAGAAAATTAGAGTGGAAAATATATTGAAATACCCTCCAAAACATAGAACATATAGACTACGACGAAAATATATCTGTGTACAAGGAACATGCATGTCCATGCTCCTCTTTCCTATTAACATATCTAATCATATCACATGATAAATGGAATTCACTAATTTTAGGTAATCTAACATCATCATAGATCACATGCATAAGCATGAGGTTTAGTTAATATTTATAAACAAATTTATATAATTTATTTGCAATGGTGATATATATTATATAATATATATATATATATATATATATATATATATATATATATATATATATATATATATATATATATATATATATATATTATATATATATATATATAATATATATATAATATTAGATTAGTTATATAAATTAAATAGTTTATAAACATAATAATCATCAATCTATGATAAGCATCAAAACACTTAAGAGTTACTGCATGATACATATCATATTGTTAAGATAAAAAAAATCATAAAAATTAACTAAATTATGATTTTCTTTTAAATTATTATTATTATTATTTGTGTTGAGAGGCACATTATGCATCCTAGTATGAGGGTGATGTGTGATTATGTCCATGCTCAATGTGGAGTTGACACATGTCCCTTAAAAAAATACCTAAATTAAAAAATAATGTTGGCTATAATAAAAACATAAATGATTACAACCTTTAGGGTTAGCTTAGTTGGCCAAGTCCTCGTCGTTAAAGAACCTTTGCAATTGAGAGGTCACAGGTTCAATTCTCTTAACACTCTCGGGGTCAAGCTCCGTAGTTGAGTCAACAGGGAGTGATCCTTTTGGGTAAATCTTCCTGGTACAAATATTTTTGTGGATGCAACAATCACCGATCTCCTGGGACCATGAACCATATAGTAACAAACAAAAAAAAACAAAAATCTGTACAAAAAAGAAAAAGGACATCCACACTTTGTTGAGATACACACCTATAATTGTATATAGCATTTATACTTTCAACATAGAACATATGGACTACAACGAAAATATATATGCGTACAAGGAACATGCACGTCCATGCTCCTCTTTCCTATCAACATATCTAATCATGTCACATGATAATGGAATTCACTAATTTTAGGTAATCTAACATCATCATAGGTCACATGCATAAGCATGTGGTTTAGTTAATATTTATAAACAAATTTATATAATTTATTTGTAATGGTGAAATATAAATAGATTATTTTTTTGTATTAATTAGCTTAGTTATATAAATTAAATAGTTGCAAACATTAATAATCATCAATCTATGATAAGCATCAAAACACTTAAGAGTTAATGTATGATACATATCATATTGTTAAGATTAAAAAATCATAAAAATTAACTAAATTATGATTTTCTTTTAAATTATTATTATTATTATTATTATTATTTGCGCTGAGAGGCACATTATGCATCCCAGTATGAGGGTGATGAGTGATTCTGTCCATGCTCAATGTGGAGTTGACACATGTCCCTTAAAAAATACCTAAATAAAAAAATAATGTTGGTTATAATAAAAACATAAACAATTACAACCTTTAGGGTTAGCTCAGTTGTCCAAGTCCTCGTTGTTAAAGAACTTTTGCTATTGAGAGGTTACAAGTTCAATTCTCTTAAAACTCTCAAGGTCAAGCTCCGTAGTTGAGCCAACAGGAAGTGATCCTTTTGGGTAGTGTAGAAATTTCACCTGTAGAACAAACCGATATATGAAATGTCCTAAAGCATAATACTTGTTCTACCTCTACAAAACATTAAGCGGAAGCATAATCGAAATCATGAGCAACATCAAGTAGAAACATGCATAACTGATCAAGAGAATTAATCATGCATAACACAAGATATATCCAGGGGAAAGCACCAGCATAAAACCCCAACCATGTATTATCAATCAGGTGGAAATCCTCTTCACAATACAAAAAGAATTAGCTCTCAAGCTATTCAGTTCTCAATGAACTATGAAGATATGTCTCATGAACCACCCAAGCCTTGTTTATATAGGTTTTCCCTATGGTCCTTACGTAGTTTGCTTAGGAAATAATAGCAAAAGCATATGCTATTAATTCCAACATACCAAAAACAACCAATGGTCCAACTATGTATTCCTTGAGAACACTAGTTCCTCAACCATGCAAAACTACTTACTAGAAATAGTTAAGCATTTGATAGTACACTATCCCACATCTGATCTCAACTGGGTCTCTGACAGAACTGACATGCAACAGTTATCCATGAGTGAATCCTCAATTATCTAAAATAATAGTTGTCACATGCATGCAAGCATTAACAAACTATATTTTATTATTCTAACAACTTGTTAAAATAATCTAACTGGACTTGACTAGTTAGAACTAAGTCAACTAATTCTCTCATTATAGAACTGAACCTTATCTCCTTTAATCAAGGGATAAATTCCTAAATCAAGGGAGAAAATAATTGAATGATCTCTCAAAGACTTCAAGTTTAATTTTCCATAATTAATTAACTCACTGAATTAATTAATTAATATTTCCAACTGTTGTTAAGACCAAAATTAATTCTACTTCCTATAGAGAGACTAGGGACTACTATAAATAGGAAGGGACCCAGAAATGCTATTTTTAGAACTTTCTATTTTTAGCAGTTTCACCTCTCACCCAATGTGGCCAATGACCTCACTGGCCAAACAACTATTTTTAGACATAATATTTTTAGCAGGTCTATTTTTAGCACATTCTAAATTTAACATTTCTTGTTATACATTTTTCAACAATCTCATTTGGGAGCGGGCATTGTCTCAACTCACTGTCCACCTCCCTCTCATTCAACAACTCCACCACTACCCTGTGATGTTGCGGATCATGCTCACACCCCTGTTCATCCTTCACACTCTCCCAACATCACTCCACTCAATTTTTGGGCATATTTGGTTGTGATTCCTTTGAGTTCTCATATGAATTCTTTTCTTCGACCTCTATCTTCACACTCAGGTGTTCTTCTGGATGATGTTGTCTTGTGTTCATCCATTCTGGACTCTTCACTTGTTGTGAACAAGGAACAACCCATTGACAGAGTTGGTGTTGCACAACCAACATGTGCTGTCATTCATGAAGAGTATGAGTGGGAGCTTGAACATTAATAGTTGGCGAAGGATGAATCCTTTATGTTCAAGTCCCCTTCATTCTTTCTTAACCTCTTTGGTGAACCTACCATCCATGATTTTGCATGTGTGTCTTCATCCACAGATGTACCCATTATTGATCACTCGCAGGACTCACTAGATGTTATTCCATCATTCAACAATGGAAAGGGTATGTTATTCATTGAAAATCCACTCGATCCTTCATTAGTCTTTTCCATAAACATAGAGGATGAGTTTTCTCGCTTTTCATATACCACTCTATTTGATTCATCTGATCATGAGGATGCTGAAGAATTCATTGATTTTTCTTATCATGGAAGTCATGATCCATTTGCTTCCATTTTTTATAATGATCATGAATCTGTTGCAGTTGATCTTTCGAAGCCACTGGTGTATGATGATCTACCTGATGATGAAGTTGAGACACCCAAGAATGTCAAGGCACTTCAGCTCAAGCTGATGGTTATGTCAGGTCCTCGCTCTCTTGGGGTCAGTCTCACTTCTGATCATGAATCTGTTCAATCACTTAAGGCTCCTAATCACTCATCTACATGCTTTAAATATCCATCTCACTCACATATCACTCTTCCTTCACTCGAGCTGCACAATCCCATTGCTCATGCATTGGAGGAGTCTTACAATGCAAGCACTTGCTCGCAACGCAAGTTATATTTTTTTTTCTTTTTCTTGCATGTCATAGTCAAGAGTGTGCTTATGCTTCCAAGTTGCATGCAATGTCACACAACACCACAATAACTTCACGGACTGCCTGTCATGTACATGCACTCACTCATGTCCCGTGGGTGCTTTGAAATAGGAAGTGTGGCGGTCTTCATTGTTATATCTTTCTTGCTTGCTGGTTCACACCATTGGGTTGCTCGGAGACTAAGCCTTCACCAACATGGGTCTACCAATGCACCAGTGGCTGCATTCGAAGTATCACTTCACGTGATCAAGCCCATGCACATTTAGTGTAGGAGTAGGAGTAGTGCTTTCTTTCAATTGTTTTCTTGCGTGCTTGTTTGCTTATATGCTTTGTTTTCTTGTTTGTTTGTTTGCTTGTTTGCTTACTTTCTTTGCTTTCACTTTCGCTTCTTCTTTTGCTTTTTTGTTGTTGTTTTTTAGCTCGTTTGTTTCATTTGTAGGTTAGTCTTGCATGAAACCATGTATGACTCTTGAAGCAAGCTGGGTAAACTACAAGAGGGCTTGTACAACTATTACTACTTGGGTATTTCTCATCTTGCCTCTGTGTGATGAGCGTGTTACTTTTAGTCCATGATACATTGAAGGAAAATACATATTGTTCGAAGTAAACCTTGGTGAAAACACAACACTTGTGCGCTAACTAGTGTCACCTTCTCTAGTTGGTTGTTTTTAGGTTAACCTTTCCATCTCAGTCAAGTAGAGTAAGGTGAGGGGGAAAACCTTAACAGGCACATCAGAGATACAATAAAATACTTCTCTGCTAGAACAACCTCCTCTCCTCTCAATAAGTTAGGATCCCTCTTCTGCCTCTGAAATGTATAAGTGTTATGCACAGTGAAAATGAAAATGAAAAATGAAAAGTCAAAACATTCAAAATGAAAAATGAATAACACAAAAGAAGAGAAAATCTTCCTGCACAGGGGGTGATTCAAGTAACTCCATTGGGGTACTGACCAGGCTCATTAGCAACGGATCCATGCTTGTGTTCCTATGTGACTAGACCAGGGTACTATCTAGGCCTGCTGGCAGTGGAGCAACACCAGAGATGAAACTAAAACTCTGATGACTATACTACTTGTGCACCTATATACCCATCAACCCCAATCAAAACAACTGTGTTGCCTTGGCTTGGAATGTGTGTCAATCGACCAAGAGTCTGGTGAATGCTACATCTTACAATCAAGCTAGTGTGAAGCTAAGATGAGATGAGAGCTGAACAATACTTTCGGAGGTGTTAGACTTGCTTTTCACGAACAAGGTCCATTCAGAGAGTCAGAATTCTACCACTGTGTCGCCAATTGTTGTAGCAGCTACAACCACCCTCCAAAATTTTTCCTTACCATGTTTTTGAGCCTCCCTACCAACCTTAGCACTTTGTCTTGCCTCATCAAGTACTCAAGATTTAGGTGTTTTCCTCGCACAAAGGCAGCTTGTCAATCACAGTTGAACCATTCCCCTCATAGGCTAATTACCCGGACTTGGTCTAGCTATAGGTTGAGCATCTTCCCCTCAAAAATTGCGCATTTCTAGAGGCCAACCAACCTTCCCTCCAAAAATTGCACAATCCTCTCTGACAACCTGCTGGGCTCTAGGACTGCATAATCTTACTAGCCAACCTTCCCTGCACGATTTGCACAAATTTTCCCAGTACTAGGTTGTTTAGCCCGGGATTTTCACAAATCTGGGCAGCAATCAACTGCTCTGCCTAGAAATTGCACAAACCTCCTAGGCAATCAGCCCAACTCCCAACCAGGAATGTGCATTTTTCCCAAGCAGTTGAGCACTTGCATTCATGAATAGTCCGGTTGACTAGTTCTACCCAGGACAGAGGAAACTTGTCTTGCATGCATGAATGACTTGATCTTCATTGAATATCAAGATACAACATGCAAAAGGTATCCCATGGTTAAGGGAGCTATTTTTATCAGTCGAGGGTTACATGCAAAGTTGTTTTAGAAGATTCCCTCCAAGTGTTGCTTTTTCCTAGATTTGTGGCATGCGCATCATGAGACCAAAATTATTTATTTGATGCATTAGAGCTCACTCATTCACATCGATCTTGTAGCTCTAACATCCCACATCACATCTAGGACTCTTCAACACATCCGACTTAGCTATTCACGGGTAAGTGGCCTCAACTTGTTTTTTTCAGCATTTATGTCGCTTTTTGTGTATTCACTTTTGTGAGTGTTGTTTTCTTGATTTCTTTGAATGCATGCTATCATTTACATGTATTATAGCTTTTCCTAGATCTGTTTTATTTTTTGTTGCTATCTCACTACTGCCGCATGCATGAAACTGTTTTGCACGGATATTCACCCAACCAAGAAACTGCCTCACCCACATGCATGTTGTTCTGTCTGTTGAATCTTTCATTCATGTTTTGCATGCATTGTCAATAAATTATACTATCAGTTAGTGTTCCATGCATTATACTGTCTTAGTTTCTTTTAGTTGCCCGTCGGCGAGTTGGGCCGACCTTGGCTTGGGCTCTACCTTCACCAAGGCCGCATTATACAATATGGGGAAGGAAGGCTCACCTTCCTCTCCAGATTTGCGTATTATTTCCCAGCATTGGCCTCCAAGATGGTTTTTCGTATTTATGGAGGAAAATGGTTTCTTGGCCCAAGAAATTGCACAAATCTGTCCTTGGGCCAACAGTCCTTTCCAGCTGGAATTGTTCACTGCACAATCCCAGCGGCCAACTCCTTAACTATATTGCACTTTTCGCAGATCCAGTAGCCAATCTAACCTCCCAGACAGCCTAGATTGCCTTTTGCATAGTTCTGGTAGCCAGTCACTCAGCTTCACAGTAAAATTTGTGTAGTCTTTCTCATCAACTTCCTAGGTATGTGTTGTGTCCTTCCCTGGATTTACTTTGTTTTCACTGACATATTTCTTGCCATGCATGTTGCTTGTTTCCAGATATTTCAGGTGTTCATCTACCTAAATGGCTTCCAAGAGAATAGGATCTTGGGACACTGAAGATATTTCATCTAGAACAACAATTGAGGAGGTGTCCTCTAGTCTGCCGATCTACGAAGATACGACGTTGTATCTAGACAAGGACATCAAACTGAAGTGGAAAGAGGTGAATGAAACATTTGGAGGTACTTTTGGGGAATATCTTGAAGATAGATAGGTGTATGTGAACATTCATAAGTTTGACTTGTACCAGATTGTATGCAGATACCCCACGTTCCCATGTGCAGACATGATTCACTAGATTTTCTCTCACACTGACCTCGAGACAATGACCTTGAGAAGTGTCAGTGGGATGAAGCTTTCAACCTTCTTGGCATGAGATTATGATGAGATGTATCAGATGACTGACCCCATGAATGTCATGACTCCTCCATTCAACTTGACCAGTAGCACAGCTCACTCTAGAGACATTGTGAAGGATTGGGTAAAGGAGCCAGCTCGTTTCAGGATGACACCCAACCAGATCTATAGGACAAAGATATTGAGGAAGGCATTCCAATACTTGGTCATATTCGCATGCCAACTGAGTGGCCAAGGAAACACTAAGACATTCCGTCACAGTTGGGTGATCGCGTTGGACCAAATGGCTAGAGAAGGAAGACCATGCATCTGGTTTGACATACTAGCTCATCAACTGAAGGAGCAAGTCACAAAGGCTCGACAGTCACTCGAAGGCATGCATGCAGAGATTTACATGTCTGCATACATTCTAGATGCAGTCTATGCCCGACATGAGTTCCCTGGCTTAAAGTGGGCATGGTCACTGGTAGAGACTGTTGTGAACACGTATTTCAAGTTATTGTCCGAATGTATCTTCAAAGGAGTGATCATACGGTTGTTCAACCATTTTGTCACCCTAGTGTATAGGTTGATATTCAAATAGGATCCACCCTGCATGTCAGAGAAAGCGATGAAGGCATTGTTAGGCACTGGAGATTGGTATGCCTCACTGTCTAGCACATTCATCCGAGTGTTCAGTGTGGAGAAGCCTCCACATGTTCTGTCAAATTTCACCTTGGACGTGCTAGTCATGCGGGAACTATTGTATCATATCTTAGCAGGATTGACAGCTAGTCCGCAGTAGAAGAAGAAGGCACTTTGGGCCACTATTACATTGCAGATTGGGTTATATGCGATTTGGATCATCAAGCAAGTAGATGTCGAAGCAGAAAAAATGAAGAAGTACTAGTTTGACCTCTGAAGCTTCAACTCATATAACCCACATTGCATTATGAAGGATCACTGCACAAGAGTTCAATTCAATTGGATCCATGGGGCATGTCATTGGGCTGAGGAAGACTCATAGAGTTATTGCTATAATTCCTCTAGACCCAATGAATAGGTCAACTTCACTGTAGAGTGGTTAGCACATCAGCATGAAGCAGCATCACGGAGAGCACCAACAATAGCAATAGTAGCAGCAGCAGTAGATGCAACAGAACCAAGCATACCCGTGCATGACAAAGGGAAGAGGAAGATTTTCGATCACATGGAGGAGGAGAAAAGTTGTAAGTTTCAAGAATATCCACTTGTAGAACAAGAAGTTATGGCTATTTAGGAAAAGAGGTAGCAGCGCGACAAGCACATCGCGCAAAGGCAGAGGGATAAGAAGAGAATGGAAGAAGCAGAGAAGGAGTTGCATGAGATGAGGGAGAAACTCTGGAAAGAACAAGTGCTGAACCAACAAGAGAAGGAAGCGTAGTATCAATAGATTCAACAGGGGGTGCATCACATGCAGACAGATGAAGCAGCACCTATACAAGTGGTCGATTCATCTGAACGATTGGCATGAGGTGATCAGGGTGAACCATCGCAGGGGTACAAATTTTCTCATGAGATAGAGCAAGTGCTTGAACAAATGGATGCAGACATGGAGCAACAGGAGTTGGAATAGGATATTTACCTCATGCCTCATCACAAAGAGGCCAACTCACCCACTTCATTACATCATGATGATGAGAAAGTCTCAAATGACCAAGGGGGAACTGAGATCCGTGGTGGTCAGCCAGAAATAAAGATGCATAACATCTCCTTTGACAAATCTCATCACAGAATTGTGCAGTCTCAGATAGTACTGACTCTCGAGGACCAAACATCCCCTGTGCAATTTGAATAGAAAGTGATCTTGACTAATTTGCGCAAGCATCTAGCTGCTTTGGTTGATGCAACTAGAGTGTATGTTGAAGCCACTAGCTCAAGTGTTTGTTTTATCATAGCTAAGAATGAGCGAATGGTGAAGGAACTACAGGTGGCCAAGCAAGGAGGAGACTTGGTGATAATATCCACCTGAGCTGAACTAAAGAAGGAAATACTAGATGAAGTATTTTCCTTGAACATAGTTATGCGAGAATTGTACTCCAAGTTTGGTATCATGCATCAAGAAGTGGTTCATCTCCACAGATGGCAGCAACGATGTGTGAGAAGAGAACTCATCTCGAAGAGCATACATGATGTTTTTGATAACATGAAATCATGGATGATGAAGTACAAGGGAGCCCCACTTCACTTGCCAAAGATGATGAAGGCAAATGCGGTCGAGATGCAAGCACGTATCCAGATTCAGATCTAAAATGACCTGCTGGAATTCATCACTAGCATAAAGGCTTCCCATGCACAAGTATTCAAGAGCAAGGATGTTATAGTGCACACTCATGCAATCCCATCACTTGGGACTCTCACCCAGGTGAAGACAAACAAGCATGCCCAACAGCAGCTTGACTCGTACTTCGATGAGTTGGTGTGCATTGCTACCAGCCTATACTTGCCTATCAGTGGAGACATCATGCACAAGTATGTTTCTAGTCCAAAAACACTGAATAAAATGATGTGCATGCTCACAGATGAGTTAGACAGAGGAGCCCGAGCAGTGTACCCAGATGCTATGGAGGTAAGGTTCGGGTTTCAGATGGATGTCATAGCAGAACACACAAACACTATCAAGGACTACCAATCTTGGCATCAATATGTCACTATTGATCAGCATGAGGATGTCGAGAAATTGGACTTCTATAGTTGTCTAAGTTCGAATGATGTCTAGTTTGGCTTGTCCAAGCCATTGTTCACATTGGTACATGTGCATTGTAATGTTGAGTCATGTCAAGTGTCAAGAGTGGATGTAACAGTCATAGAGTAGGTGAAGAGTCATGAGGGTGGTTGAATGGTCACAAAGGGGAATGTCAAGGGGTCACCCCACCCTTTGCTATAAACAGTCCCTCATAACTCATTGTATGGGCTTTTGGTTAGCCAAGATTCTACTAAGACTATCTTGAAGAAAGCTTGGACAATATTGTAATACTGTTAGGCCCCTATACTACTAGAGTAACCCCTTATTGTTATTAGTAAAACCCACTTATTATATTGATGTACCCATGTAGTGCCCATATTGTTACTATTGTGCCCCATAGAAGCCCACTATTATTATTATTGTGCCCTTACATTATTATTGTTATGTAGGCTCTGATTATGTTATGACCCCTTAGACTCCTATATATAGAGAGGAGGTCTTTTCATTTGAATCATCCAATAATTCTTCATTTATGTAATGTAAAGGAGGTTTCCCCCTCAAAGAGTCTAAATTCGAAGGCGTTGATCTATCTTTTCTATCTTTCTTGAGCTGGTTTCATAACATTTGGTATCAGAGCTTTTGATTCTAGGGTTTCGCTACTCCAAACAAGTCATCGTAGAATTTTCGCATTAAATTTTTTTCTGTGACGTTTCAGAAGCTAAAAAAAAAATCCATTTGAGAAGACATTGCGCTGAATCTCAGGTCCAAATTTCAGAGCTTTTTGCGCAATATTTTCGGAGATATGATCTGAGGAAGTTGGTCCTTTTGCAAACTCCTGAATTACATTCAAAACAGGTGACCTGGGGAAATCATTATAACATTCTCTCTGAGCATCAGATTGAAATTTTGTAAGAAGGTATAGAAAAAGGACAGACTATAGTTTCTTGTATATATTTTTCAAAGCAAAAGGTCAAAACAGGGACGTGGCACGTCGTAGAAGTTTGCTCTACTGAATTAGTCTATAATCAGGTCACTGTGGTAGATTTGGCATAACTCTTCATTGGAGAATCCAATTGGGGTCAGACTGGTGGCATTGGAAAGAGGACGCAGAGGACTACTACAATTCGTAGCTTCAGAACTTAAAGATCTAAAAGTACAGAGTTACATTCATTTCAAAATCGAGCTCCTAAAATCAAGAAAAAGAAAGATGAGGAAGTTTGATGGCAAGGATCCGGTAAATTGGATACGTTATATGGAGAGATATTTTGATCTACATGGTGTACCACTACTACAAAATCTATGTATTGCATCTTCACATTTAGAACCGGATCAATTTTTATGGTATAAAGGGCTTTGTTCTCGTAAAAAACTTGTTACGTGGTCAATTTTCACGGAGTAAACGATAGCACATTATGAGGATACAAAGAGAAACACCTTCTTTAGAGCAACACCACAATAATTGGAAATAGTAAAAGGGCTTTGTTACATATTGGAAAGTAAAATTATGGCAACAAGGAAGTCTGCCCCTCACAACTCTAAAGATGGAAGTGTTGTTTCTCCTAGCCTTCCACAACCTACAAGTGTTGCACCACAACAATTGGAAGAAAAAAAGAGAAAAAGGGCTTTGTTACAACTGTGATAGGAAATGCACTAAAGGTCATAAGTGTGATGAGAAGAAATTATTTTACATTGATTATGAAGATGAGGAAGAAAAAGATCAAGAAACATCAAAAGAAGAGGATATACGCCAGGACCTGTAATGAAACCAGCTCAAGAAAAGATAGAAAAGATAGATCAACGCCTTAGAATTCAGCCTCTTCGAGGGGGCAACCTCCTTTACATTACATAAATGAACAAGTCTTGGATGATTCAGATGAAAAGACCTCCTCTCTATATATAGGAGTCTAAGGGGTCATAACATAATCAGAGCCTACATAACAATTATAATGTAAGGGCACAATAATAACAATAGTGGGCTTCTATGGGGCACAATAGTAACAATATGGGCACTACATGGGTACATCAATATAATAAGTGGGTTGTACTAATAACAATAAGGGGTTACACTAGTAGTATAGGGGCCTAACATGCCCCTCTCCTTCAAAAATTGTTGACCTCAACACTTGAGCAGTTCTTGATGCTTCCATATAAAATTATTGTCCTCCCATGTGCAATCTTCAGTGGGTAAATTCTTCCACTTGATGAGATACTCTGAAATTGATTGATTTCGTAGTTGTCGGGCTCTTGTTTCTGTGAATGCTCCAGGTTCCAATATGGTTTTTCCTTCCTCTTCAATTTCTGGCAATATTGTTTGAATTGGGATCTTTTTCAACTTTTGAATAAGTGGCCATACTTCCTTGTCCTTCTTCCATTCATCCCTTGCTTCATTTATCCAATCTGGTTGGATAATAGAAATAGCACAAAACAATGCTTCCACATCCTCATCTTTGAAGAGTCTTCCCATTCGGTAAGGTCGCCATTTTTTAAGTGCATGTAGTATTGCCAACATTTCCTTCTCATAAATAGCTTGCTTGAGATGTAGCAGTAAAAATACACAGTCACCTACATCAAAACATTTTTTACTACGATGTTGATCTACATGTTGTTTCATTTGATTTTGCACCGAAGTGGCATTATCCTTTAAAAGTTGGAGAACTTGTTGTTGATGCTCGATGTGATCTTTCACTGCTTGAACCTTTTTCTTCTTGATATGTCCTTCTATGTCTATAGTTTGAGGAGTGATAATTTCTTTCGATCCTTTACAAGATATGGTCGGATTCATTTCTTGATGCTCGATGTGATCTTCTATCTTGATAGTTTGAGGAGTTGTAATTTCGAGCAATGAATTACAAGATATGGTTGGATTCATTTCTTCTTTCTTGATGTGATCTTTCACTTCTTGCACCTTTTTCTTCTTGATATGTCCTTCTATCTTGAGAGTTTGAGGAGTGGTAATTCTTGCCAATGCTTTACAAGAGATGGCATGATTCATTTCTTCTTTCTCTGGGGTGGGGTCCTGCCATATATCCTCTTCTTTTGACGATTCTTGATCCTTTTCCTCCTCCTCTTCATATTCTATGTAAAATAATTTCTTCTCAGCACACTTATGACCTTTAGTGCATTTGCTATCACAATTGTAACAAAGCCCTTTTTCTCTTTTTTCTTCCAATTGTTGTGGTGTAACCTTGTAGGTTGTGGAAGGCTAGGAGAAACAACACTTTCATCTTCATAGCTGTGAGGGGTAGAATTCATTGTTGCCATAATTTTACTTTCTAGTATGTCACAAAGCCCTTTTACTCTTTTCAATTGTTGTGGTGTTGCTCTTTGTATCCTCATAATGTGCTATCATT